>PVHX01008933.1:0-27250 GCA_004024805.1 Geosciurus inauris
CCCGTACCCTTCTCCGACAGCACCCGGGTGGGCCCTGCAGGACAGAGAGTGGTGGCAGTCACAGCAGACTTCAGGGCTGGTGGCCTCTTGGCTTTGTTCCTGCCCTTCTCAGGAGTAGCTCCCTGGGGTCTTCCCCAGGGTCAGTGTCCCCCTGGGTCAATTTTTCCCATACACCTGGGCCAGGTGGCCACTGTGCCCAGCTCTGGAGGCACACACTGTATGCAAGGGGGCCACCTGGGGTCTAGAAAGGACAAGAACATGCAGTTCCCAGAATGTGCCCTGGTCCCCTGCTCAGGCCCATGGAGCAGCCTGAGAGCCCCCAGGGTACAGGGATGGTGTCCCCAGCCTAGGACACACCAACAGTCCCCACCACCCTCCCAACCCCTCACCCAGCCCTCATGAGATTCTCCTCCTGTCTGAACAATGGTTTTTTTAAGTACAATTTTTATTTGGAAATAACTTTGGATTTACAGAAGAGCTTTAAAGACAGTAGAGTTCCTATGAACCCCATCCCCAGGTCCCCTTCCTAAGGGTCATGTCGTGGGTCAGAACTAAGAAATGGCCACGGTTCATATCTATTAACTACACTCTGGACTCCTGGGACCTCACCAGTCTCTCCATGAATGTCCTTTCTGTTCCAGGGGCTAGTGCTGCACTAAGCCTCTCGGCTCAGCGCCAGCCAGCTTTAACTGTCCCCAACCTCAGACTATCTGGTTTTTCTCATGGGCTTTGGAGAGAATGACTGACACAGAAGTAGGGATGTGCTGGGGGTGCCCGAGACCTCAGATGGCCAGCGAGGCAAATTTGAGTTCGTGAGGCTGTGCCTGCCGGGGCCCCACTGTGAACTGGTGCTGGCCCTCCTGACTCCATGGAGCAAGGCTCCGAGTCGGGCCCTCCTGCAACTGAGGTGGCATGAGCAGCACTGTGCACAGTGTTATGTAACCTGCACATGTTATTTGTGTCTTGAATCATTTACTTAGAGAGGATTGCATATTTAATTGATTTTGTGGGCAACAGGCTGTGTTGCAGGCTTGGAGGCCCTGGTGTCCCTGTGACATGGCCAGCCTCTGGTCATCTTGCATCTTCCTGATCCAACTTTAGAAACAGCCATTTCTCCAAGGACTCTATTTATCAGGATCCCCTGTCCTTTAGGAAACTGGAGCTGGGTTTTTGGCAGTGGGGTCATTTGGCCCTCCACCTCCCTGACACACAAACACTGGTCCCCCTGGCAGTGGGTCAGGAGGGCCACATGGATTGGAACTACATACAGGGAGGTGGCCACACAGCACTGCTCGTCCCCCCTTCCTTCTTCAGATACACCCAGACTGAAAAGGAAGTTCCTTCCTTAAGTTGGCCAGGGCCACGCTCGGGTTTCCAGACACAGATGGAACCGCAGCGTCGGATCCCTGTGTCCCGTGCTCACTCCACACGGCCCTCCCCGGAGACTGAGCAGGCACACCATGTCCCTCCGGGATACCTCCCTGACTACGCTGCACCGCACCACTGCCATGACGCTTTGCACGTCCCCAGGTGACGCTGCTCTCCCTTGGGCTTGGAGTCCGTGTCGCAGCACACTGCACAGCCACACACGAGCACTCAGGAAAGACACCAGTGGCTCTGTGAGGGCTGCGTGCAGCACGCACCTGCCCGTCCCACCCTCAGCGGATGTGGTGGCCTCAGACTCTCTGCGACAAGGCCGGAGCAGCCAGGGTCAGCCCTGCACGCTTCTGCTCTCTCCCAGGTGGTCCAACGGGTGCTGACCCAGACCAGCAGTGGGGGCTTCTGCGGGAACGACGGCTTCATGCACATGACCCTGGCCAGCCTGCCTTTCGGAGGAGTGGGTAGGTGCCCGCGCCCGGCCTTCGCCATTCCTGGGTGGGTGGAGCAGTGAGATCCGACGGTGCCTCGCCAAGCGCTGCTTCAGCCCGACCCCACGTGGACGCCAGCAGAGGCCCACTGCACTGCCCGTCCTGCTCCCCGCCTCGGTTTGGAATGGAACCTTCCAGACCTGCCTGCACTTCATGTGCGTAGGTGGGCCCATGGGGGCTTGGCAGCGGCCACCCTGTCCACTGTGCTGACTCGCCACACTCCCAGCCCAGCCACCGGCAGCTCCACCGTCCTGAGCTGCACAGGACAGCGTTCCTGCTGCCAGCCTCTGCCTCAGCTTCATCACAGCCACAAAGGCCTGGCCTCCAGGCTGGGAAACCCTAAGGCCAGTCCCAGAAAGCCCCTGACAGGCTGACACCTGGGGCAGACACTTCCCCTCTCTGAGCCCCCTTCCTCAGTGAAACGGTAGAGCCAGAGGCACCCTGAGGCCCAGCCACACTCAGCCCCAGATGAGCAACAGCAAGGCCTGCAGGAGCTGGTACCTCAGCACTGCCTGGCTCCTGCCTGGAGGGCGGCCAAGGCCGCAGCAGCGCCACCTGGCAGTGCAGGCCTCGCTGGGGGTGGGGCTCTCGATCCCCCCTTTCTCCAGCCTCCTGGGCTTTCACCTGGGTCCCAGCCCCTCACCCAGTTTCCTCTGCCCCTGGAGGAGTGAGGGTCTGCCTGCAGGCAAATCTGATCCAGCTGCAACCCTGAGGCCCCACATCAAGCCAGGCCTGACGCACAGCACCATGGGGCTAGACCAGGGGTCCCACTCCAGCCTCCTCCCCCAGCTTCCTGCCTGCTGCTCCGCCACTGAGCTTGGCCCCACATGCCACAGGCCACCCACCTCCAGGGTTCCGTGTTATCCCACACCAGCGTTCCTCCTGCCCCACCTTCCCTCTTCACCTGGTGAGCGCCACATCCCTCTGCCCCACTCACTCCAGGATGCCCCCAACTCCACCCAGGCCATGGCCCCTGACTTCCCTTGCCTGGTTCCTTATCTGCCTCCCTCCCTAGACACTGAGGCAAAAACACAGAGCTTACCATGTCCCCAGCTCTGAACACTTGCTTAGTTCCTGCCACTTGAGGTGGTTCCATGGTTCCAGTGGAGGAACCTGAGTCAAAGTCACTTGTCCAAGGTGACACACAGCTATTCATGGCAGAGCTGAGATTCAACCCTGGGCAGTCTGGCTATAAAACAGGCACCCTTGAGCACTGTGTGCCCAGCTTGCCCCAGCACTTACTGTCCTGATGCTAGTGTCAGGCTTGGGGCTCAACCCTGTACCCACAGTGCCTCCTGATCAACCCACTGCACAGATGGGGAAACTAAGGCTCAGAGGATCAGAGCCCAGGTCTGCCTGATATCCCCTCAGCTGGCCACTTAGGGCCTCACCTGTGCTCCATGCCACTCTACAGGTGCCAGTGGGATAGGCAGGTACCATGGCAAGTTCTCCTTTGACACCTTCTCCCACCATCGTGCCTGCCTGCTACGCAGCCCCGGCATGGAGAAGATCAACGACCTCCGCTACCCTCCCTACTCAGAGCGCAATCTGAGGGTGCTGCTGGTGGCCATGGAGGAGCGCAGGTGCAGCTGCACTTTGCTCTGAGCCCATGGGAGCTGGGGCGTCAGCATGCCTCTCCGACGCAGCTGCTGGAGATGTGGGCTAAGGCACAAGGAGACGCCCAGGCCACAGCAGCTTGCTCAGCCCCCACCCTCCTGGGGATTCCCTTTTCTGACCCTCAGCTGCCCCCTAATGAGGACAGGCTGAGGATGGGAGCACGGGACAGTGCAGTGACCTGTCCCCACCCCATGTCATCCATCATGTCCTGAAAGAAGACGGGAGATGTGGCACCTCTGAGCAACTTGCCTTCCTGAAGAGGGTACAGCAGAGAAACCCTGGCATAGGGTCCAGGCATGGAACCTGTGTGACCAGGTCATCACTGTCTTTGAGCTTCAGCTTCCCCACCTGCAGTGCTGGTGGAGATGATCGACACCTCCCAAGATTGTTACAAGGATTAAATTGGCGAGTTGCAGGCTGCAAGCTCCAGATGACCTGTTTTTTCTTCTTGGGGCACAGGGCTGGAGTGGGTGAGGTGCAAGGTGCTGCCTCCCTCTTCTCTCCCTCCAGGTGGGGCTGAGATTCCTGCAGTGGAGCTGCCCTTGGGCTCACAGGCTTCTCAGGAGCCCTGCCTGCCTCAACCTGAACATGTCCCACCCCGACTCCTCACCATCCTGCTCATCCTTGGGGGTCCATCCACTCACTCGGCCACCAGGGCCAAAACCCTGCACCTCCTGTTTAAGGCCCTATCTCCTCTCCCAGGTCCCAGCTTTGAACACATCCTGGTAAATCTGTAACACCCCAGGATTGCTCCAGCCTGAACACAAATCACACCACCACGACCAGGCATCGAGCAGGCCACCATCACCTTCCTTCTCCCGCTGGCCTGAGGCTCCTCTCCCCACGTTACCCGCTACCTCCAAAAGTAGACAGGACCATGTCAGGCCTCGGCCAGAGACCCTTCGGTGGCAACCTGTGGCCGACAAGTCCCTCATCTGCTTCAGTCCCCAGGAGGCTCTGGCTCTGCTCATCTTTCCCAGGACTGGAGTCACCAAGCCGCCACCTTCTCTGACCCGCGCTGGACAAGCCATCTCTGTCCTTCCCGGACAGCCCCACCCTACTGTCACCTCAGGCACCGCCTCCTCCAGGAAGCCCTCCCCGTCCACCATCCCCCGACACACGCAGACTGACCCAGGGGCGACTCAGTGCCCGCAGCCCCCGAGTTTCCCTCTACCACGGAGCGCATGGGAGGAAGCAGGAGGTGGAGAGGCGGGTCCCGGGCCCCACGGGTCCAGGTGCAGACCGCACGCCGCTCCTCGACGGCGTGACACGTCGCCGCCTCGCCTCCTCATCTGCAAAGTGATAATGACGTTCCTCCAGGAGGGGCTATGAGGACTAGACGAAGTCGCACGGGTCCAGCGTTTGCGCCCCGGGTCGCCGCCGCGGTTACAGTGCAATCACCGCGCACTCCGCTCCTGCGCCTATCACACTCCGCCGCCTCTCTAAGCCACGCCCCGGATGTCCCGCCTCCAGAGGTCGGAGGTCCTCGCGTATTGGCCTCTCCGAACCAACATGGCGGCGCCCTTCCCAACTTCACGCACCTGCTCTCTCGTAGCCAATCAGAGGAAAGATACTTCTGGGTCCCTCCTCCTTCGGTGTAAGCACTGGCCAATAAGGGCACAGCACGGAGGTCACCACGAAAAAGGCAAAACCAGCTGGCCCAATGACTGTGTCCCAAGGCTAGGCTCCGCCTCTCGGCTGACCGGCCCGTTCGGCTAAGGAAGGAGCGGCAGCGCTTCAAGGTGGGTGCCCGGGACTCGGCCGTGAAGGCTAGGCTGGGCAGGGCAGCGTCGGGGGCGAGTGTGGTTTCCCCATCGATCCTGCAAACTCTGTGCCCACGCTCCATCTAGGTCCCTTGGGACCCGCGGCCTCTGTGCCCTTCACGTGTAGCGGACCGACCGGGAAGCAGACCCCTCGCGGCGCATGCGCCGCCTGGCTGGGCTTCCCTCCTGCGTCCTTGGGGTCAGAGGTCATGGGGAAGGTCGGAGAAGGTGGTGGTTGGGTGCCTTGGACTGGAGCCAGTGGTCAAAAGAGTGGGCCCGCTAGAGGTCACAGGTTAGGAGGGAACCTTTTGGGATCTGGCGAAGTGCCAGACTTTGGACTCACCCTTTGGGGTGTATAAGCCCACTAAGTCTCATAACCCTCCCTATTTCGCAGATCAGAAGCCTGAGGCCAGGTGGTGTCACCTGCCTTAGGTCACTCAGCATGCTGAGGAATAGTTCTAGAAGAGCCTGGGAGTGGGGAGAGGAATTGCACTCTGAGTAAGGGTTCCCAGCTGCAGGCTGCTGCCAATCCTGACTCTCCCCTGTTGTGGGACTGGGGGAGGCACTTCACCGGGACAAGCTGACAGTTCCCAAGTCTTTTCATGTAGAACCTGGTGCAGAGGTAACTTGGCAGTGGAGGCCAGTGATGGTGGTCTTGTTATTTTGTGGGGACGAATCGGGGAGAGGAGAGATGTAGAAGGAACTTGGGGTCCATGGAATTCCCAGAGCCTTAGCTCTGCTGAGCTGAGTCAGGTTGGAGGGCTGGAAGATATGTGGGAACAAGAAGGCCATTGTGGGAATGGGGTGTGGGGGCACGGGATGGCACTGGTGGCCCTGGGGCAAGTGCCAGGGTTCCTGGGAGGTCAGTTTTCAATCCTGCACTTTCTTTGCATTTTATGCCCTCAGATGCGCTGCCTGACCATGCCCACGCTGCTGCGGGCCCTGGCCCAGGCCATGCGCACAGGTAGGACCAAGGGAGCCTTCCTTGGGGGTGAAAAAGCCCATTCTGTCCTGAGGTCACAGCCACAGCATCACCCCTCTCCTTGCAGGACATCCCAATGGCCGGAGCCTTCACAGCAGCACAGTGGCACCCACCTACAGTGAGTAGTGGGGCAGCCTCCAGCCTAGGCCTCCAGTGGAGGCCCTGCCAGAGGCAGGGAGGACATAGCTCTGGTCCTGGCTGTGCCTGGGCTCTTCTCTGAGCTTTAGTTTCCCCTCTAAAAACAAAGATGCTGGGCATGGTAGCGCATGCCTGTAAGCCTAGTAATCCTAGGAGGCTGAGGCAGGTTGCCTGGGCAACTTAGTGAGATCCTGTCTCAAAAATGGCTGGGGTGTAACTCAGTGGTAAAGCGCCTCTGGGTTCAATCCCCAGTACTGCAGAAAAACAAAGGATGATGGTAGCGTTGGAGTGAGAGTCTTGTGAGCAGATCTGCCGCTGCAGGGTGAGAGGCAGTGGTGTCCGTGCTCCTCTGAGCGTGATGGGCAGGAGCTGCGGTATGAGTCGCGGGGCCTGGGCCTCTGCACTGGAGTTGCTTATGAAGGTGGGGGCCAGGCCTCTCCCTCACTTGTGCTCCTCTTCAAAGTCTTGCTTGAGGGTCCTGTGGGCTCAAAGGGCACCCAGGCACAGGGAGGAGTGAGTGAGGCCTGCCCAGGTCCAGGCTGGCCTCCCAGGTCCTTGCTGAGGCTGGGGGAAGGTTGGGGAATGACCAGGCCCCTGGGAGCCCAACTGTTATGCGTAGGAGTGAGGCCAGGCCTCATCTCCCTGAGCTGGATTCCTGAACCTCCTGGCATGGCCCGTGCCTGTCGCCCTGCAGAGTATGTGAACCTGCAAGAGCCCGAGATGGACATGAAGTCAATAACCGACCAGGCAGCGAGGACCCTGATGTGGACTGAGCTCTTCCGAGGTGGGTCCTAGTGGGGCGGGGACAGAGCAGGCAAGGCTGTGCCGAGGAGGAGGATGGCCCACACTCATGTCTGCACTGCCCACAGGCCTGGGCATGACCCTGAGCTACTTGTTCCGGGAGCCGGCCACCATCAACTACCCGTTTGAGAAGGGCCCGTTGAGCCCGCGCTTCCGTGGAGAGCACGCGCTGCGCCGCTACCCGTCTGGGGAGGAACGCTGCATCGCCTGCAAGCTCTGCGAGGCTGTCTGCCCCGCCCAGGTGAGCCCGGCCTGCCCTGCTGGGTCGGACAGGCAGCCCCAGGCCAAGTGTGACCCCAGGAGAGCGCCTTCCCTGCCCTGACCCTGCGCCCCCTCCCTAGGAGTGGGACTGACAGGCCTCGTTGCCTGAGTCGTGAGGCAGCAGCGAGGCAGTGGAGGCCAGCCTTCAGCCTGTGTGGCTGGGTGGCGTGTGGTGCTCGACTGGGTCGCTCAGCAATGTGAGGCTGGGGCCCGGGATTCGTGGGGTGGCGCCTGAGGTGTCCACTTTTCCCCAGACGCAGCATCAGCTTCAGGGGCTGAGTGTGTGCCCCCTCTAGGCTGGATCTACGGACAGAACAGAGCCCCCCCCCGGCAGCCAGCCCTTGCAGCTCTGGCTTTGGATGGTGGAGGAGGATTCCCTAGAGGAGGGGCTCTTGGGATGGAAACAAAGGTGCAGGCCTCCAGTGCAGACCCTGGTGTGCCTAGCGGGAGCCCGGCTGGCTGTCCTCACTTGGTCCACACGGGGGCCGCCTTCCAGTGTCTGTGGCTCAGGGTGGCTCCTGGCCACATCCTAGCTGGTCTCCTGGACCACTCCCAGGTCCTCCAGGCCAAGAGCTGTGGCTTTGATGTTTCTTCTCCAGCCACTGCCTGGGAGCACACAGGAGTGTCGCTGTGGTGACAGCCCACGCCTGTAATCCAGAGACTCGGGAAGCTGAGGCAGGAGGATGGCAAGTTTGAGACCAACCTCAGCAGTTTAGAGAGAGACTGTCTCAAAATGTAAAAAGGGGCTGGGGATGTGACTCAGTGGTAGAGTGCCCTGGGTTCAGTCCCCGCCGGTCACGGCTTCCGGGTAGTGCTGTTCACAGCCAGGCACTGCACCAAGCTCACTCCTTACATCGTCTCATTTAATCTTTAATAACACAAGCAGGTGGAGGTTATGTGTCCATTTTTACAGGCACAGAAAGGTGAGGTTACCAGCTAAAGGTCCCACTGTAAGTAGCGAGTGCGGCTCTCCTGGGGGTCGGCATGAGGGTCCAGCATCCTTGAAGGTCCTCCTGCTTGGGAGGCCCCAGGCTGCCTTTCTTTCCCCCAGATGGCACAAGTGGTGCACAGAAACCCTCAGACCCGTGAGCCTGTTTTATCATCCATCAAACGGGGATAAGTAGACCTAAGGCAGAGAGTTGCTGCATACACAGCAGATAGCCATTGGGCACTTACACAGGGTCAGACTCCGTAGGGCTACCAGTCTGCAGGGAAGGAGTGGGTCACAGCCCTCCCCCGAGGGACCATTCTGAGGCAGGAGATAGGCAGTTAACAAAGAGCAGGAAGATGTTTCTGGGACAGGTGCTGAGAGGAAACAGAAGCTGGTGTGGCAGGTGTGAGGGCCTCCCCTTAGGAGGGTGGGAAGGGGCCGGGGCATCTGTGCAGATACCAGGGGTAGGAACAAGCCACGTGGGCAAGAGCTGGGGCCAGGACATGGCTGGCAGTTCGACAGAGACCACTGACCATCTTCTAGGCCATCACCATTGAGGCTGAGCCCAGGGCTGATGGCAGCCGCCGGACCACTCGCTACGACATCGACATGACCAAGTGCATCTACTGCGGCTTTTGCCAGGAGGCCTGCCCTGTGGACGCCATTGTTGAGGTAGGTGGGCCCCAGGTGGGAGCAGCTGGGCAGAGGTCCTGGGAGGGGTCTGACCTGGCTGGACCTCTGCTCCCACCACAGGGTCCAAACTTTGAGTTCTCCACGGAGACGCACGAGGAGCTGCTGTACAACAAGGAGAAGCTGCTCAACAATGGGGACAAGTGGGAGGCCGAGATTGCTGCCAACATCCAGGCCGACTACCTCTACCGGTGACGCGTCTGCCTGCCCATCCTGGCCTCAGGCCCCTGCATCCCAATAAAAGAGCGTGATGTCCCTGGCTGCCTCCTGCCTTGCACTCAGTGTCCAGGGTGGGACTGTCCCCCACCCGCCGGAGATCTCTGAATTCCTCCAGCCAGATGAGGGCCTGGTCCGCCAGCCTCATTCTTTCATTGGGTTCCGTCAGTCCAGCAGAACTGGCCAAGCCTTCCTGTATGGCTCCATGGGCCCATCAAACCTCTTGGTTGCCAGAGGTCACAGCCTTCTGCCCCCCACAAGCCCCCCAGGTGAGCAGTGCCAAAGGTCACCTTGGGCCTGTTGTCCCCACATCGGTGTTCTTGGGGGCAGGGGGAATCCTGCTCTGGGGTGACAGTCACGAGCAGATGACACAGGCCTTGCTGCCCATGAGCTGGCCTTTCCTCCAGCCACATCCCCTTTCCTCCCTAAGTTCCCCGCACAGACTGCTGGCTTCCCAGCTTCCCAGTTTGCAGTCCTAGCAGAGTAGGGTGGTTCCCTTGGGCTACACGCAGGCCCAGTGCCAGTGTAAGAGCCCAGGGCAGCCCCTTGAGCTTCGTGCTGTGCGTTGTAGGGAAAGGCTTAGAGAGGTAAAGTGACTTGTCCAGGTCACTTGGCACATATCCAGTAAAACTCAGGTCTGAAAGGCCTTGCGTCCCCTCCCCCATTGTTTGCAAAAATGATTTTTGCAAAACACTAATCTCCCAAGGTGCATCTTGGAAAACAAGGAGGAGGTGTTCTGTGGACTGTAGTGTGGGAAATGCCCGCGTGCAGCGTCCCCTCAGTGGACTTCACCTGTTAGACAGTCGACGCTCTGAGAAGACCTACAGCACTGAAACCCAGTCCTCAGCCCATTCCCGGGAGCCTCTTTGCTCAGATCCCCCACTAACACCAGGCCTAGTTCCCAGGCTGGCCTTTGTCATCTCCTGATGCAGAAGTGACTCAAGCTCTGCTTGGCCCCACCAACGGCCAAGAATTTGGGGCCCCTGGCAGCCTGTAGAACTGGGCAAGGGTGAGATGTAACTTTTGGAAGCAAAGGAAAGAGCAGAACCCAGGAAGTGTCTGGTGTCCAGTGCACTGCTAGTTCTGATGGCTGCCAGAGATAGGACCTGTTTCCAGAAACAGTCCCAAGAGGCAGGCCACCTCGCATTTAGCTTATCCCAGCCACCGTTAGCTCACTGGTGTGGAGCCACCTTGTACACAAATGGAATCCTTGGATTAGACCTGGTGCAGGCTGGTCAGCTGGTACCCAGGTTCTCACTGATCTGTCCGAGCTATGTTCCAGTCTCAGGAGTGTAGCCATAACATGGTTTTGTGACCATGGTAGAGTTGTGGTTTCTCCTGCACTGCAGTGGGTTGGCCTGGGGCCCTCGGGCACCGAGTTTGGTTGTGGTGAAGGCTCTTCTTACCTCACTGGTGTGTGGAGCCCAAGCACGTCCCTCAATTTCCTGAGGATGCTGACCTTGGCTGTGCCTGTTTCCAGGTGTAGTTCAGGGGCTCCTCCCTCCACACTCCCACCCTTCAGAGGCCCTTGCTCACTGAGTGGGATTCAAGGATCACCAGAGCTGAGAGGGCCTCCTCCCTCTGGTTCCCCGTGGGTACAGTCCAGCCTGTCCAAAGTGCAGGCAGCTGGATGCTGGGGATGCTCGGTTTCCAGACTGGGACTGATGATTCTCATGCAGATGATTAGGAGCAAGGTCACTAGGACACCTCTAGTGCAGTGCATGTTGAGCCACAGCGGAATCTGCTGTGCTCTGGGCAGCCACCCCATCCCCGCAAGGGCACAGCCCTGGGCCTGGCTCAGCCTCTTATCCTGGGTGGTCAGAAGGGGGAAGGTGTAACCACAGAGTGAAGGAGGTGTGTGCTAGGGAGGGCCAGGTCCTGGACCCTAGAGCCACAGGTCCAGAGAGCCCTCCCGGTGAGAGGAGCAGGGGTCCCATTCCCTAGGCTGGAGCTGGGCAGAGCTGACGCCTCCCCGGCCTCCTGGCGCCACTGATGAGTTATCTCTGTGCTGGTCACCGGGATTAAGCGGCCCACCCGCCCCACCCAGCTTGGCATGTCCGACTGGGCGGGGCGTGGGCGGGGCGTCTCGGGCCCCGCCCCCAGGCCCGAGCTCGCCGCGCGCGCGGCTGCCGGGTGCACAACCCCAGCAGAGAGCAGAGCGGCGCGGCGCGCGGGGTGAGTGCCCGCCCCAGCGGGGTCTGCGGGGCGCAGCTCCGCCTGCCACCTGCGTCCCTGCCCCGGGAAGGGGTCCCGGCGCCCCACCCGGCTGGGTCGAAGAGATCGCGCTGGCGGCCGCTGGCGACGTCAGGTGGAGCTGGGGGCCGAGGAGGCATTCGGAGGGGCAGGAGGATGAGTGTCGGCCCCCAACAACTTTCGAGGCCACTCCCGCCTGGCTGCGCTCAGTTTTCCCGCTGCGTCTTGCTCGGAGGGAGGGATCCATTCTACAGAGAGCAAAGCTCCGCCGACTAGGAAGTGGCTGAACCAGAGACGCCGGTCTGGAGGGGAGGGAGGCTTGACCTGCCGTGGTCCCCGGCGGAGGCTGGGAGAGGAATCGCTGGATCTGAACTCTCAAGGCGGCTCTGAGCTGGGACTGCCCAGCCCGCAGCCCTGGTCCTGGCTCCTGCCTGGCTTGGCCGCCAGCTGGCCATGTTATCTGGGGCCTTCTGTCTCGGCTTCAGTTGACCCACCTTTAAGACAGAGCTCCAGCGCCCCGCCCCAGTATCACTGCAGAGATTAGCGTGCGGTAGTGTGGGTGAAACGACAGATGGGGGTCTCTGGTTATTTTTGTCATCTCTTCACTCAGATCCTGTCTCTGCAAGGGTGGCTAAGTCCCAAAGAGGAAGTAGAGGCTCAGAGAGGGAAGGGGACTTGCTCAATGCCACACAGTGTGACACAGTGTCACAACCTGGGTAGGGCCCCCAGTCCTGGTTCCTTGCCCTCTGCTGGTGGCCAGAGTCATGTCCTTGAGTTGTGAAACCCAGACCCTCTTGCCCACCCTGTGCTGTCAGGGACCCACCCTCTGCAGCCCCAGATGCCTGCCCTCAGAGTTTGCTCCTTTCCCAGGCTGTGCACAGGCCTGTGGTTTCCTGTTCAGAATTACGGAAACCCTCCCAGGGGCATGCCTGCAGGTCATGTCCACACAGCAGGCTGAGCACACCAGTGCCAAAGGCTTCCCTGGGGAGCAGCGGTCCTCTGCTGTGTCTGTCTCCCCGCTAACTGGTGAGCTAAGGAAGCTGAGGGACCCTGGGACCCGAGAGCAGTAGGCACAGTAGGCAGAGGAGTCCTGGCTTTCCAGCAGGTTATCTACGGGGCCAATTGGAGGCCACTCTGGCCCTCTTTCTACCAGTGTTTGAGCAAGGCACTGCCAGGCCCTTCCTGCCATTTCAGTTTCGTTTTTGTTGGTTTTAACACCTGGAAGGCTGTCCCCAGCCCCCATGGGCGATAGACACAGCCAGACGGCCGAGGTCTCAGGGGATGGCCCCACCCCTGAAGACACCCATCCCCTGCCAGTCTCTGTGCCCTTGCAGAGCTCCAGGAGAACCAGTAGGAGGGTTCTGGCTATCCCTGAGGACAGGCCCTGGGTATCACTTGTCACAGCTGATGGTTTGGGTACAAAAAGGCAGGCCTGGAGGCAGCCCTTTGCCTGGGGTGCTGCAGACGAGCAGAGTCTGAGACCACAGAGAGCATGAGCGAGGTGTGAGCAGAGCCAGCATCACCTCAGCGCTAGGGTGGGGACAGGACAGGTTGGAAGCAGGTGGGTTCCCTGAGAGCTTGAGGCTGGCTGGTCTCATGCCCAGTTGCAGCGCTTACTTCCTGTGTGACCTCAGCACCCAACTGCCTCTTCCTGGGCCTCAGACTCCCCCTCTGTCACATGGGGACGGTAGTCACACCTTCTGGATTACATGAGCGGAGGTATGGGAGATGCCTGCGGGTCCCAGCTGTCTGTGGCTTGCCCTGACCCCACTCTCACCCTCCCACAGCACTATGGACTCCATGTTCCGCAGTGAGGAGGTGGCCCTGGTCCAGCTCTTCCTGCCCACAGCTGCCGCCTACACCTGTGTGAGCCAGCTGGGCGAGCTGGGCCTTGTGGAATTCAGAGACGTGAGTGGGGCCGGGACAGCGGGGAGGGCCTCCATCCTCAGGCATAGCTGCTGAGGTGGCTGGTGATCTGGGCCTCGATGGGGACCCACCTGCCCCGTAATTGCCCCTGGCCCCACATGCATCCCAGCAGCCCCAGCCCCAGGTCCTTTGCTCTCGGGAAGCCCACACCTGAGGCTCCCAGGCACATGGGTGTCTGGAAGCTCATGGGGTGCTCAGCCCCTTATTGAAGAAGGTGGCGGAGGCCAGAGGAGAGCCAGCCTCGGCCCAGGGTGGGGACCCCCCTGGATCTCTTCCGGGACGCTGACCCCTCCCCGTGGCAACCGCAGCTCAACGCATCGGTGAGTGCCTTCCAGAGACGCTTCACGGTGGACATCCGCCGCTGTGAGGAGCTGGAGAAGACCTTCAGTGAGTTGGCCCCAGGCCCATCCCAGGCCGGCTTTATGGAGGTGGCACTGGGCAGGCGTGGTGGGAGACAGGAGGGAGGTGCAGGCAGGGCCCCAATCTGTGGGTGCTCCTGGGAATGGGCCTGGGTGGGCTGCACAGAGGGCCCAGGGGGGGCTGGCTTGGAGGATTGTGGGAATTTTGTCCTGTGGACTTTGGGGGCCACAAGGGCTCTAAGCAGGTGAGAGGCGTGGACAGAGCTTGCTCCCAAGTGATGGACGGGGCAGGCTGAGGCCAGGGTGTAGGGCTGGGCTCCTGGACCAGGCAAGAGGGACCCTGCCCTAGCCCACATGGAGACTCTCCAGGAGGAGCCCAAGGCGCCAACATCCGGCCCCTGCCTCCTCTGGGTTGGGAGCATGGACTGGGTTTCTTTTTGTGGTCTGTTAGTCTGATCAGCAGCTTAGAATGATCAGGCCTGCAGGCTGACCTCAATGGGGCTCTGTCCCTGGGCTGGGCCGTGGGCAAGGGACAGGAACACAGAGTCACCCAGGGAGGAAGCAAAACTTTGGGGATAGAGGTTTGGCCTGGGTTTTTTCTGGGGCTCACAGGCTTGGTGAATTAGCAGGTGGTGATAGAGTTTGGGGGGCACACTTAGGATCCCCTAGATGTGAGCCAGTCCTTGGCTACCAGTGGACGTTAGCTGGTACAGCCTCTGCTGACCCTGCCCTCTGTGCCCAGCCTTTCTGCAGGAGCAGGTGCGGCGGGCTGGCCTGGCACTGGCCCCACCTGAAGGGAGGCTGCCCGCGCCCCCGCCACGCGACCTGCTGCGCATCCAGGAGGAGACAGAGCGCCTTGCTAAGGAGTTGCAGGACGTACAGGGCAACCATCAGGCGCTGCGGGCCCAGCTGCACCAGCTGCAGCTCCACTGGATCGTGTTGCACCAGAACCATGGCCCTCCGGTCAGCTGCAGCCTGGGTGGGACAGGCCCGGGGCAGGTATGCAGGCCCACCTGGGCTGGGGTTCACCATGTCTCCATTCCCAGCCGGCAGCTGCCCACACTGATGGGCCCTCTTCAGAGAGAAGTCCCCTGCTCCCGCCCCATCAGGGGCCACACCAGGACCTGAGGGTCAAGTGAGTGAAGGCGGACCTCTGGTCCTTTCCCGTCAGTCCCAGCCCTGACCTGGGTGGGGCAGGTCGGGCCCCTTTCAACTGCCCTGTGCTCCTCCCTGAGGCCGGGAACACTGCAGCCCTGAGCCCCTGCCTGCCCTTGGGGGTTTCTGCCCTCCTGGTCCTGCACTGGGGTCTCCTGCCTTTTCTGGCCAGGGTGGGAGGCTGGAGCTTCCTTCATTCCCGGCCGGCAGCTTTGTGGCAGGTGCTGTGGAGCCCCGCAAGGCCGCGGCCCTGGAGCGCCTGCTCTGGAGGGCCTGTCGTGGCTTCCTCATCGCCAGCTTCAGAGAGGCGGAGAGGCAGCTAGAGGACCCAGTCACGGTGAGCCCGTGGGCCGGGTGGGGGTGTCCTGGGCGGAACCAGACGTCCAGGGTGAACTGAGCCCTCCCGCAGGGTGAGCCTGTGACCTGGATGACCTTCCTCATCTCCTACTGGGGTGAGCAGATTGGACAGAAGATCCGCAAGATCACGGACTGGTGAGCTACCCGATCACACTGGCTGCCCGGCGGCCCCCCCACCCCAATCAGTAAGGTCCTGCGGGTTTCACAGCCCTTCCCTGCCTGTATCTGGGCACTGGCTGGCCCTGTGTGGCCCAGGACTCTCCATATCACTTCCACCCAACCCTTCAGGTCCCAGCTCCTCCGGGCGAGCTCCCTTCCGATTGTCCCCCTTTGTCCCCCTGCCAGCTTCCACTGCCACACCTTCCCATTCATGGAGGATGAGGCAACCCGGCAGGGGGTCCTGCAGCAGCTGCAGCAGCAGAGCCAGGAGCGGCAGGAGGTGGGTGCCCACCCGACCGGCCCCTGCCCACCTCCTGCCCAGCCCCTGCTGACCGCCGCTCTGGCCCCAGGTGCTCCGGGAGACGGAATGGTTCCTGAACCAGGTGCTGGGCCAGGTACAGCAGCTGCTGCCGCCGGGGCAGGTGCAGGTGCGCAAGATGAAGGCAGTGTACCTGGCCCTCAACCAGTGCAGCGTGAGCAGCACGCACAAGTGCCTCATCGCGGAGGCCTGGTGCGCCACGCGGGACCTGCCTGCCCTGCAGCAGGCGCTGAGGGACAGCTCGGTGAGCCGCCTCCTGGCCTCCTGCCGCAGGCACCTCTCCGCCTCGGGGAGGGGGCTCCCTCTCCTCCCAGCCGCCTCCTCCAAGGAGTCAGCCCAGGCTCCCTGAGGCCTCCACATCCATCTCCGTCTCTTTCCTGGGCATTTCAGGGTGAGGCGGGAGTGAGCGCCGTGGTTCACCCCATCGCCTGCAGGGACATGCCCCCAACTCTTATCCGTACCAACCGCTTCACGGCCAGCTTCCAGGGCATCGTGGACGCCTACGGTGTGGGCTGCTACCAGGAAGTCAACCCTGGTAAGAGCCATGGGGCCCTCACCCCTGGATCAGCCCTTGGACCCTCTGCCTGGGCCTTGGGGAGGCCCAGCTGCCCCGCAGGGCGCAAGCCTGGGTGGGTTGGGAGGCTCGCTCCCCTTCACGTCAGCAGGGCTGTTGGTGGGGAGCCAGCTGGGCTTGTGCCACAGAGGTTTGGTGACAGTGGCTCAGGTGTGGAGTCCACCCTCTTGCTTTCATGGGTTTCTTAGTTTATCTGAGTCTTGGTTTCCTCATCTGTAACATGGAAATGGCCCAGACCTTGCTGGTCAGGGCTGTGAGCCAGCCACTGTGTACTGGCCACAGGGCGGGTGCAGGCACATGGCGTTTATTTTTCTTTTCTTTTTTATTTATTTATTTATTTAGCTGTAGATGGACACAATGTCTTTATTTTATTGCTTTGTATGTGGTGCTGAGGATCGAACCCAGGGCCTCACACATGCGAGGCAAGCGCTCTACCGCTGAGCTACAATCCCAGCCCCTCTTTTTTTTTTTTTTTAAATATTTTTTTTGGTTGTAGGTGGACACAATATCTTTATTTATTTTTATGCGGTGCTGAGGATCGAACCCAGTTCCTCATGCATGCGAGGCAAGTGCTCTACCACTGAGCCACAATCCCAGCCCCACATGGCGTTTCTTAAGAAGCTGGTTAATGCTCTCCTGGGTTCTCCCTGATGGGACACCCTGGTATAATCCCAGGGAAGCAGAAAGGGACTGGGTAGGGGAGGAGCAGGCAGGGCAGGGAGAAGCCGAATGTGGGACACTACTCTCCCATGGTAGCTGCTGCCACCAGATGAGTGGAGGGGCCCAGTGTTCCCTATTGCCACCGAGTCTGGGCCTGGCCTATAGCATGGCTGTGACCATGGCAAGAGGCAGGTCCCAGGCCCCCAGGGCGGTGCAGGCAGGACATGAAGTTGAGTTTGATGGTCTTTCACACGGTCCTTGGGGCATCATCTCTGGTTTCACCTGTGCCATACCTCCTGTTGGCACACGCCACACCTTCTGAGACCCACGGTGGCAGTGGGCTCTCCGAGCAGTGGCCTTGGGGCAGGACTGGTTTGCCAGTGCTGCCAAGACATAGCAGCGTGGATAGTGGCTCTGATAGCGGGTGCAGCCTCGTGGTCCAGCAGGCTGGAAGCCAAGGTCAGGGCCTCAGTGGGGCAGGCTCCTTCTGGGGCTGTGAAGGAGAATGTTCTGGGACATGCACTGGGGCTTGTAGGTGGCCATCCTCATAACTGCATGGCATCGCCCTTTGTGTCCGTCTCTGTCCATACCTCCCTTCTCATAAGGATGCTGGCCATGTTAGATTAGAGCCCACCCAATGGCCTCGTCTTATCCTGACCACCTCTGTAAAGACCCTTCTCCCAGTGAGGTCCTGGGGGTTAGGGTGCAGCAGATCTTTTGGGGGGTCGCTATTCAGCCCATATAGGGTGTGTGTATTGGAACTGGCACCCACATGAGGATTTTCCCCTTTTTTACTGAAGGGAAACAGACTTCAGATACTCAGTGACTGGTTGGGCCTTCTGGAACCTTCTGTGGCCTCCAGGATTGCTTCTGGGCCCTCCGTCCTTTCCGTTGTTCTGCTTAACACACTCTTTTAAAATAACGGCAGCAGGGGCTAGGGGGTAGCTCAGCGGCGGAGCACTTGCCTCCCACATGTGAGGCACTGGGTTCCATCCTCAGCACCACATTTAAAAAACAATAAATAAACAAAGATATTTTTTAAAAAATTAAATTAAAAAAAAAAAAGAAGCCAGGCACGGTGGCTCACACTTGTAATCCCAGCACTTAGGGAGGCTGAGACAGGAGAATCGCGAGTTCAAAGCCAGCCTCAGCAATGGCGAGGCGCTAAGCAACTCAGTGAGACCCTGTCTCTACATAAAACACAAAATAGGGCTGGGGATGTGGCTCAGTGGTCGAGTGCCCCTGAGTTCAATCCCCAGTACCAAAAAAAAAAAATTAAATTTAAAAAATAACAGCAGCAGCCAGGCGTGGTGGCTCGCACCTATAACCCCCACTACTCGCGAGGTGAGAGAATCATCTCTAGGAGATCTGTATCAGCCTGGGCATCGGGGAGGCCCTGTCTCAAAAGTAAATTAAATAATTAAATGACTTTTCAGCAGCAGCTGTGGCCTGCCAGGTCCTGCCCATGGACACTCATTCATAATAACTGTATGGAGTGGCACTACTGTTCTCTCCATTTTACAGATGGGGAAACAAGCTCAGAGAGGTTAAACAGCGAGCCCAAGGGCACACAGCTTATCAGTGGCAAGCTCTACAAGGCCAAGTGGCATCCCTGCCTCACAAATGCCCCTTGTGGTTGCTGAGGTCCTAAGCTTGGGGTGGGGGCCTCTGTCATCTGTGGTCCTCAAGGTAACAGATGCCAGCTCCTGTGGGGGTGCTGACTGACCCGCACCGCTTCCTGCAGCTCCGTACACCATCATCACCTTCCCCTTCCTCTTCGCCGTGATGTTTGGCGACGTGGGCCACGGGCTGCTCATGTTCCTCTTTGCTCTGGCCATGGTGCTTGCTGAGAACTGGCCAGCTGTGAAGACCACGCAGAATGAGGTGGGGCCGGCGGGGGCCTGGTGGGACGGGGTGGGGGCTGGGCAGCCCCTGACCATGTTGCCCCCCAGATCTGGCAGACCTTCTTTGGGGGCCGCTATCTGCTCCTGCTCATGGGCCTGTTCTCCGTCTACACCGGATTCGTCTACAACGAGTGCTTCAGCCGTGCCACGACCATCTTCCCCTCGGGCTGGAGTGTGGCCGCCATGGCCAACCAGTCAGGCTGGAGGTGAGGCCAAGGCCCCAGCCCGCCCCGTAGCCCCCCAGGCCCTACGAGGCCCTGACTCCTTGCCCACTGTTACCCCAGTGACGCGTTCCTGTCCCAGCACCCACTGCTCACCCTGGACCCCAATGTCACTGGCGTCTTCCTGGGACCCTACCCCTTTGGCATTGACCCGGTGAGTCCTGCAGCTGCAGCACCATGTTGGTGGTGGCCAGAGGGAGGCTGGGCAGGGACTCCAGCCCATTCACTCCTTCCTTTGGCAACTGGTGCCAAGCACCTCCTGTGTGCCGGGCACAGGAGATGGCCAGCACCTGCCCGCTGGGCCTTTCAGCATCACCAGGTGGCAGAGGCCTGGGTGTGGCTGCCCCACGCGTGCTGAGCCCTTGGTATTTAGTGATTTCACTAAATACCCTGGGTGTCCGTTAGCATGATCCCGTGTCCAGACTAGGAAACCCAGGCCACCCAGCTGGGAAGAGCTGGGCTTGAGCTCAGGGGGCCATTCACTCCCTCTGTGCCTCCCGGGGGCAGTGGCAGAGTCCTGAGGGGGCCAACGGGGCAACAAGAAGCAGGAGCTCCCTAAGTGTGGCTCGCCTCTCCCTCCACCCAGGTCTGGAGCCTGGCCACCAACCACCTGAGCTTCCTTAACTCCTTCAAGATGAAGATGTCCATCATCCTGGGGGTGACCCACATGGCCTTCGGGGTGCTCCTTGGAGTCTTCAACCACGTGTGAGGGCAGAGCTGCCAGGGGTGGGGGGCTGGGTGGGGCCAGGGTGGTCCCAGTGACCCTGCCTGCTCCCCCCAGGCACTTTGGCCAAGGGCACCGGCTGCTGCTGGAGACCTTGCCTGAGCTCGTCTTCCTGCTGGGCCTCTTCGGCTACCTGGTCTTCCTGGTGGTCTACAAGTGGCTGCACGTGTCGGTCATGGCTGCTGCCTCGGCCCCCAGCCTCCTCATCCACTTCATCAACATGTTCCTCTTCTCCCGCAGCCCCACCAACCGGCCGCTCTACTCTGGGCAGGTGGGCTGGCCAGGCAGTGGCTCACACTACACACAGGGACCCTGTAGACTCTGGGCCACCCAGAGCTGGAAGTTCTCATCTGAGAAACCCGGTGTTGGCCGAGGCCCCCCAGAGGTGCAGAGGGGATAGCGTGAAGCTGAGTGGGGCCCTAAGGAGGTCCCTGGCCTGGAGTCCCTGTGGAGCTACGCCCTGCTTAGTGGCGGCAGGGGAGCCCCTGGGCCCTGGGGGGAGGGGCCGCTCTCTGCCACTGTGGTGGGCGTGGCCCAAGCTGCGGACCCCTCGCCTCCTGCAGGAGGTGGTGCAGCACGCACTGGTGGTCCTGGCCTTGGCCATGGTGCCTGTCCTGCTGCTGGGCACACCCTTGTACCTGCTGCACCGGCAGCAGCGAAGCCGCCGCTTACCAAGGCCTGCTGTGGCCCGACAGGTAGCTGCTGGGAGCAGGTGGGGGGGTTTGGTAGGTGAGGCCACTGTCGGGTGTCTCTGGTCCTGGCTTACCCCTGGGCTCCAGAGTGGCTGGGAACAGGCCCTGGGGTGGCCCCCGGGGGCTGGGGGCTGCTGACACTGCCTGCTCCCCACCCTCCACCCCCAGGACAAGGGTGAGGACCAGGCCGGGCTTCTGGACTCCCCCGATGCTTCTGAGAAGGGCTGGAGCTCGGACGAAGAGAAGGCGGGGTGCCCAGGGCATGAAGAGGAGGCCGAGGTGAGTGCAGAGCCTCCCCAGGGCAGGTGTCTGCCGGCCCCTGCCAGCCCTCTCACTGCAGCCTCCCCCAGGTGGCCGCCTCCGAGGTCTTGATGCACCAGGCCATCCACACCATCGAGTTCTGTCTGGGCTGCATCTCCAACACGGCCTCCTACCTGCGCCTCTGGGCCCTGAGCCTGGCTCATGCCCGTGAGTGGTCTGCAATGCAGGGCGGGCAGCCAGGGTGGCCCACGTCCTTCCCCAGCTCTCACACAGCAGCTGGCTGGGTGACCTGGGTGGGTCCCTCTGGGCCTCAGTGTTCCCCTCTGGCCCCTGGAGCAGGGAGGGCTCCAGGGGCTGGAGGGCACCCCCTTGCCTGACCCCACCGCGCCTCCTTCCACAGAGCTGTCAGAAGTGCTGTGGGCCATGGTGATGCGTGTGGGCCTGCGCATGTGCGGGGAGGTGGGCGTGGCGTCTGTGGTGCTGGTCCCGGTCTTCGCCGCCTTTGCGGTGATGACAGTGGCCATCCTGCTGGTAATGGAAGGGCTGTCCGCCTTCCTGCACGCCCTGCGGCTGCACTGGTGAGCACCCCGCTGGCTGGGTGGCCGGGTGGGTGGGGGCACCCCTGACCAGCCTCCCCTCGCCCCCAGGGTGGAGTTCCAGAACAAGTTCTACGCCGGCACCGGCTACAAGCTGAGCCCCTTCACCTTCGCTGTCCAGGACGAGTAGCGCCCTCTGCGGGCCATGTCCCTCCTCCTCACCTCCCTAAGGCAGAAAAGGAATAAAGAGCTCCAGGCCCAGGATCAGCGGCGCTGTGAACCTCTTCCTCTCCTCCTCTCCGGGACACCAGGGACTGGGCTGAGACCAGAAGGGCAGAGCCCTGGGTACCGGGCTCCCACTAGCTGGCCCCTCAGGTCCCTATGCCCTTACACTCTCTGTCGGAGTGCTGGTGTAAGGGCTGGGCCTCAAGAAGCGGGGCAGCGGGCAAGGTGGCGCACGCCTGTCATCCCAGCACTTAGGGAGGCTGAGACAGGAGAATCGCGAGTTCAAAGCCAGCCTCAGCAATGGCGAGGCGCTAAGCAACTCAGTGAGACCCTGTCTCCACATAAAACACAAAATAGGGCTGGGGACGTGGCTCAGTGATCCAGTGCCCCTGAGTTCTGGTCCCCCTTCCCCAAAAACGTAAGGCAAGGCCTCCCACAAGCACACCTGCAAGGACCGAGACTAGGGCTGAAGGGGGAGGGAGGGACATTTCCAGCACGTTCTAGACTGTCTTTCCAGCCAGGCCAGGGGAGTGAGCTCCTTGACCTTGGCTGTATGCAGACTGGCTGGCACCTCTGTTCCACACCTGGTGCTCTGAAGTGAAGCAGCAGGGACACCAAGCCTGACCTGGTGCTCCACGTGGGACCATGGGTCACCCACCCAGGGCCACAGTCCTGCAGGGAAGGCAGGGGCTGTCCATAGCAGCTGAGGACTTGCCCAGGCCCCTTAGGGTCAGAGGAGGGCTCAATCCCCATCTCAAGGCCACCATCTCTCTCTGCCTTCCCATCCCTCCCTGAGCGGTCCCCTGACTCAGGATATCCTCCCTGAATGATGGGTGGGGATGGGGGATGGCCTCTTCAAGTCCCCTCTGGCTGTGCCAGTGGGGGCCACAGCCAGTGCTTCTGAGAGGCCTGGATTTTTCCAGCCAACAAGCTACAAAGTGGTTCTTCCAGCTGGAGCACCAGGAACAAAGGCAGCTTTGAGGCCAGCGCCACCCTGGGCAGTGAGCTGGCTATGGCTGTAGTCAGCTGCTGAAGGGGCCTGGCCCTTGGCCCTTGGACTGCCCTGTTGAGGACCCAGAGGCCAGGTGGGTGTGCAAGGGGCTGCAGCAGTTTCATGTGCCTGGAAGACTCGGCCCAGAGAAATGGCGGCAGCATCGCCTGGCCAGGAATGGGGCCTGAGCACGGGCCTAGGCTGTGAAGGGACCTGGACCAGTCCGTGGCCTTGACCTCTGGGGAGCAGAGCTAAGCACACCCTTGGGGGGCAACAGCAGATGCTCAGAGCCAAATAGGGGTCTCCTGGGGAGACACCAGTGGGCCCTGCCCCAACAGACACCTGGGTGTTTGGGCTGGCTGGAGTCATTGCCATAGAAACAGCATATGCCTGGCTGTGGGGTGGCACCCTTGGAGCCACCTACCTTGAGGACTGGCAGTGACAGGGCTAGGCTGAGTGCTCATTCAAGGTTACGGTCTGGCCCACGGGATGACGCAGCTAGCCAGCCAGCCCTCCAGGGACAGCTGAGCTGCGTGGAGAACAGGTCAGGCCGGCTAAATTAACTGCACCATCTGCAACGGGAGGATCCAGAGAGGTGTGAGGGGGTGACTTCTGAGCCGACGGGACTCCCGCGAAGGAGTCCATCATCTGGAGACCTGACCCAAAGTCATCTTGGTTGGCAAAGGGCTTTTAAGCAAGCTGGGGCTGTCTAAGTGTGGGTGGGGCCAGCAGGGCCAGGGGCCAGTGAGAAGCTACTGGAGATCACGCATCCTGTCTTGCTCAAGATCCTGAGTGTAGGGCTGGGATTGTGGCTCAGTGGTAGAGCGCTTGCCTCACATGCGTGAGGCACTGGGTTCGATCCTCAGCACCACATAAAAATAAAGATATCATGTCCATCTACAACTAAAAAAAAATATTAAAAAAAAAAAAAGATCCTGAGTGTAGGTGGGGAACAGTGAAGAGTGAAGCCCCCTCCTGCCTCACCCACACCTGCTTCACTCAGCCACTGCCCCAATTTCCTCTGCAGAAGCAGCAGGCACAGAGCTGGGTTGAGTCGGGAAGGGTAACAGGCTGTCCCAGGGCCAGCATGATGGGCGAGATCCCTGTGGGACTTGAGGAAGGGGCCAAGGACAGGCCCTGTGGACCAGGGAGTCCAGAAGAAATCTAGAGTCTGGCAGGTAGACAAGTGTCATGAGGAGGAGAGTCACATGCTCCTGCCTACAGCTAGGCCAGGGCCAGCAGGACGGGGCACTGCCACCTAGAACCTCCCCTGAGCACACGGAGGTCAGAGGAGCCCTCCCGAAGGTTAGGACACATCCAGAGCAACAGCTTGAGGTTGAGTCTTAATTTTATTATTTATCTGTGTAGTACAGTCTCCGTGGTAGCAGAAATATATGCACAAAAAACAATTCAGAGTTTGGAGTAAAAAAAGTCTGCTAAAATTTACCCACTGGACACAAACGCATGTGGATTCCCAGCTCTGCTCCGCTGCACCACACCACACATTCGTGCTGCTGCCTTCCAGAGTGACATCAGGACGTGGGGGGCGGGAGTGAGGCTGGGAATGCTGGCCAAGGCCGGGGCAGCGCCCTAGGCAGAAGGATTCTCGGGGGAAGCTGCCTGTGGCCAGGCAGCGGGAAGGGGACAAAGGCTGGGGCTGGAGTTACGAAGCACACCGATTTAGCGGGGGCGGTGCTAGTTCTGCCCAGTTACAGAGCAGCTCGTCCACAGGCCAACACATGTACAACAGGCACAGGAGGCTGCGGCCATCTGCCCGCAGAGCTCCTGGGCTCCCGTGCAGCCCGCTTCTCCAGCAGCCACTGTCCGCCCAGAGGTGCGGGCTGCCGTGGGGCCACTTCACAGTGTTCCACTCACTCGTGTCCCTCGGGAGCAAGAGTGTCTACATCACATCGTCACCTACAAAAAGCCTGGTCACAACGTTCACCAGTATATTAATGATAAATTTAAAAAAAAAAAAAATTAACCGAAGTACCTGCAGTGGCGCTGTTGACTCCCGCTCGCGGCCGGCCCGCCGGAAGCCTCACGCCCGACGGGGAGGCCCCTCTGGACTGCGAGGGCTCAGAGGGGCTGCTCTACTGCTCTAGTCACTACACGCCGCGTCCCCAAGGCGTCCAAGGCCTAGTGAGATTGTGAACGGTATGAAATAAATGTCACTCCACTTTAATAATCTTCAGTATCATACACATCTGTGTTCAGAGGCGACGGGCCTTCACGCTGCAGGTGCCGCGGTCGCAGCGCAGAGGGCCCGGCTCGCGGGCCCCCGCAGTCCAGTGGTGAAGGGCTGCTCTTCCCCAGTCACACCCCAAGCTTCCTCTTCTGGTCAAAATAGGCATCGAATCTGGCTTGAGCATACTCCTGAGAGACAACGAACAAAGAGGCGGCCTCAGCAAGGGCCATGCTGCCCGGGCCCTGCTCAAAGCACAGGGCGGCCATGCTACAGGCTGCTCTGAAGACACAAGCTGCTGAAGCTCTCAGCACTGTCCTCACCGACCCTTACCTCAAAACTAACGGCACTCAACTGCCACTGAAGAAGGACCCCCACCCATCTCCAAACATGGCTTTGCAACTGCTCATGGGCCTGTTCACCCAGAACCTAAGGTGCTTGTGCACCCACGGGACAATTCCTCTTTTAACACCAAAGCTCCCAGAATGTGAGACAACAGAGGTTAACTACAGAGGTGCACCTATTTTTCTCGCATCACTGGCAGCAGTCACAAAGTGCTACCTGGGAAGAGAAGGGCTGGACATGGCTGTTTCTGCTCCACCTGTCAAGCTGCTGTTTCCTGCGTCTGTTCCCTCATCTGTCCAGCTATGTGCATAGCAATTTCTGAGGACTCGCTCCAAATCCAAAAGTCTGTACTTCAAATACCAGGAGGGTTACACTGTCATTTTTTTTTTTGGTACTGGGGATTGAGCTAAGGGCACTCGACCACTGAGCCACATCCCCATCCCTATTTTGTGTTTTATGTAGAGACAGGGTCTCACTGAGTTGCTTAGTGCGTCACCATTGCTGAGGCTGGCTTTGAACTCACGATTCTCCTGTCTCAGCCTCCCTAAGTGCTGGGATTACAGGCTTGAGCCACCGCGCCTGGCTACGTTTTTTTTTTTTTTTTTTGGTACTACGGATTGAACCCAGGGGTGCTTAACCACTAGCCAAATCCACAGACCTTTTGATATTTTATTTAAAACTTCAGTCTGAGTTGCTTAGTGCCTCATTAAGTTGCTGAGGCTGGCTTTGAACTTGCAATCCTCTTGGCTCAGACTCCCAAGCCACTGGGATTACAGGCATGTGTCACCACGCCCAGTTACACTGTCACTTTTTGAGAAATTAATCTGGAGGCAGAAATTCTATGCCCCAAGCCGGGCACGGTGGCGCAAGCCTGTAATCCCAGCACTTAGGGAGGCTGAGACAGGAGAATCGCGAGTTCAAAGCCAGCCTCAGCCATGGCGAGGTGCTAAGCAACTCAGTGAGACCCTGTCTCTCCATAAAACACAAATAGGGATGGGGATGTCGCTCAGTGGTTGAGTGCCCCTGAGTTCCATCCCTGGTACCAAAAAAAAAAAAAAAAAAAAAAAATTTTCTATGCCCCAACCATGAACCCATTTAAGGGTACACTCTAAAGTTTCCACAGACACGCCCACCACGGCAAGGAAGAATTTGCATCCCCTGGAGCTCTTGGGGCTGTGGCAGCCAGCACCCACCCCTCCAGGCTGTGGTCCTGGAACAGCACACGACCACCAGCATGTTGAGTCCTGCTCCTGAGGGTGCTCTGTGTCTGGCTCTTCCCCCTGCGGCTCTACCCCACCCCATTCACCAGAGCACAATACCTGCCCATCAGCACAGGTGCACTTTCTTGCTCAGGTGTGGCCAGTGGCGCACACCTGCAATCCAGCAACCTGGGAGGCTAGGGCATTTGGACGGCAAGTTTGAGGCCAGCCTCAGCCATTTAGCATGACCCCATCTCAGAATAAAAAATAAAAAAGCTGGGGGTGTAGTTCAGTGGTAAAGCACCCCTGGGTTCAATTCCCAATACAAAAAAATTAAAAAAATAAAAGGTGCTGTGAACATTAGCACCACCAGCTGTGGCCTGCCTAGCACGTGTGAGGCCCTGGGTTCCAACCCTGGCACTGCAAAAGAAAAAGGGTGGTGGTGGTGGTGGTTCTGACAAGCTCCAGTTTATCTGGCTCTACGTACCTGCAGCCTCCACATTCATGGACTGAAAATATCCAGAGAAAATCATGTGTCTGTGCTAAACGTGCAGACCCTCCCTGCCGCCCCCAAACCCCAGAGAGACATGCTCACACAGCGCTGCCCTGTGTTTCAAGGGATGACTGAAAGGACACAGGACGATGCATGCAAGGTTTACGCCACGGACTTGGGCGCAGCAGATTCTGGAGTCTGTTTAGGGAGAGGGTTCTGGAACCACCCCTCTGTAAGCACTGCTGGACTCCCCTACTGTACTTTTCCCCTTTTATTGTGCTTCATGGAACTTAAGGAACTTGAGAAATCTTTGTCTAGATCATAAAACTTTTCTTTTTTCTTATAGAAGCTTAATAGTTTGGGATTTTAAAGTCAATTTCAAGTTAATTATTGTACATGGCATGACATCAAGGTTTGTTTTTTTCCCCCCATAACTCTTTGGTTGTTCCCATATCATTTAAAAAAAAATTTTTTTTTTAGTTGTTTTTTTTTTTTGTTTTTTTTG
>PVHX01008933.1:27350-79976 GCA_004024805.1 Geosciurus inauris
GGTACCGGGGATTGAACTCAGGGGCACTTGACCCCTGAGCCACATCCCCAGCCCTATTTTGTGTTTTATGTAGAGACAGGGTCTCACTGAGTTGCTTAGTGCCTCGCCCTTGCTGAGGCTGGCTTTGAACTCGCGATTCTCCTGTCTCAGCCTCCCTAAGTGCTGGGATTACAAGCGTGAGCCACCGCGCCCGGCTTTTTTTTTAGTTGTTGATGGATCTTTATTCTATTCACTTATTATTTATATGTGTTGCTGAGGATCAAACCCAGTGCCTCACGCATGCTAGGCAAGTGCTCCACCACTGAGCTACAGCCCCAGCTCCCCCATATCATTTTTTTAAAATGAATTACTTTGGTCCTTGAGTGTGAGATTGTGTGACTGTGGACTGAACCCAGAGGATTACCACTAAGCCATGTCCCTAGGAATTTTTCTTTTTTGAGACAGGGTCTTGATAGGTTGCCGAGGCTGGCCTTGAACTTATGGTCCATCTGCCTCAGTCTCTCCAGTAGCTGAGATTACAGGCATCAGCCACAATGCCCCAGCATTCTTATTATGAATTCAATTTGTTTAATACATGGCCATTTCTTATATCAGTTTTGGACATTTTTATCTTCCAATGAATATGCACTTCCATCTATATGGTCAAATGTACTGGCACAGGGGCTGGGGCTCAGTGGTAGAAGTGCTTGCCTAGCACGTGTGAGGCACTGGGTTCGATCCTCAGCACCACATAGAAATTAATTAAAGGTATTGTGCCCATTTACAACAATGTTTTTAAAAAGAAGTTCTAGCCAGGCGCAGTGGCACACGCCTGTAACTTCAGCACTTAGGGAGGCTAAGACAGGAGAATCTCGAGTTCAAAGCCAGCCTCAGCAACAGCGAGGCGCTAAGCAACTCAGTGAGACCCTGTCTCTACATAAAACACAAAATAGGGCTGGGGATGTGGCTCAGTGGTTGAGTGCCCCTGAGTTCAATCCCCAGTACCAAAAAAACAAACCAAAAGAAACCCCCAAATTCCCTCTTATTTCTCTGTCTTATGGTGTCTTTGCATTACCAACCCTTCTGCCTAGAAGTGGAAATTGACTTGAATAGACTGAGGAGGACAGCGCGAACCAGCATCTCCCACACCTGTCCCAGGGAAAGGGAGTCACAGGCCAGGCTTGTGTCGTGTCTTCCCCTCAAGGCAAAGCCCAGTACAGCGGTTAATCTAATGGTGTCAATGTCAAGGATAGTTCTTAACATTAAAATGACAGCCTAACCCGGGTGCGGTGGCACACACCTGTAATCCCAGCACTTAGGGAGGCTGAGACAGGAGAATCGTGAGTTCAAAGCCAGCCTCAGCAATGTCGAGGTGCTAAAAAACTCAGTGAGACCCTGTCTCTACTGGGTCAAAATAGGGCTGGGGATGTGGCTCAGTGGTCGAGTGCCCCTGAGTTCAATCCCCAGTACCCCCCCAAATGACAGCCTAAGCTGGCTACAAGCATGCCTGCATAAAACAGGAGGTAAGTACCAATACTTATCAATAAGCACCAGCTTCCAAGTCCAAGCTGGGCACTACAGGCAGGCATGAGGAGCAGACAGATTAACACACCATTGGCAGCACAGGGAGGCGTGCCCACCTCTGCCACTCGGCCTCCCTTATGTCAGAAGGGTCCAGATTTCTCCAGGTCCCATCAGACGGCAGGCCGACTCAGCACTGCTCTGAAGCCAGGTGGCAGAGCCTGTGGGCCCTGGAGTGAGGCGACCTCCAAAGGCAACAGTGAGAACCACGCTGTCCTGGTGCCGCCAGGTCACCACTTTCAGGTCTGAGGAAGCAGGTCACTTCTGTGAGGAACGGCCACTGCTTCCGAGCACTCACGGGCACCACAGCCTCTCCCCGGGAGAAGATGAGAGCTGCCTGGAACATACCATGTACCCAAACTCAATGGCTGAAATCTTGGCCTGTACAATGGACCAAAGTCCCCAGAAGAAATGGGATGCGAGGGCAAACCTGTAACGACAGAGGAAACATGTGGCTGCTCGGTGCCAGTCATGGCTCCCAGGAAGCCCCTTCCCCCAGGGCCAGCCGTCTGGGCCAGGCAGGGCCGCTGCCTCCACCATTTGGTGGGACAGCACGTCAGAGACCGGGCTTGGGGACCTGCAGCTGTGAACATACCCAGCTCCCAGCACTGACAGCACAGAGACAGAGACCTCAGTGGCCTCGCTGGCAAAGGATCCATCTTTGCTACAAGTGAGTGCACAGGCCCCAGTGGGAAGAGCCCTGCTGGCCTGCTGCCTCTCCTGCAGCCCTGGACGCTGGTCCCTGGGCAAGGGCTTCCTAAATCCACCCTCATGCCATCCCTCCCTGCCATGGAGGGCATGAGACTCGCCCTCTCTGTCACCCCGAATCCAAGTGCCTCCTCAAACAATGCCCTAGGGTCATTTACATGACCAGCCCCCTCCTCTGCATCCTGGTGGTCCCTGGCCCACCTAGTCCCTTGGTGCTGCGTGGGGTTCTCCTCCGACTGTGCTTTTCTATTTCCACCAGTTCCAGAAAGAACACAGAAGGATCTATGAGCCGGGAGCGTCACATGAGTTTAGTGGCAGCAGCCATGCACAGCCAGGTCCTGCATGTGGCTGGACCAAGTGTCCTGTCCTGACCCAATACCCATCTTTGCCTGATGCTGGAATCAAAAGATCTACACAGCCCTGCCACCATAGGGAGGCAGAAGATCCTATTTTGGACAAGGTCCAAGTCCTAGAGCTGGGTGGGCATGAGGAAGACCCCACAATGCTAACTGCAAGGATGCAAGCTGTGTTTGTGGCTTTCAAAGGAGGATCGTTACCTATTGACTTCAAGCAACACATCTTCTTCTATAGCAGATTTTTCTTCACTACTGAGGTTTTCAAAGTCATTTTGGAATGTAGTCAAGTAACTGGAAATAAAATGGAGCTTAAAAAAGAAGTAACTGTGTTAGATCAATGCTGGTTTAAAAAAGAGGCCGTTAATCACTGTGCAGAGCACACACAAGCACTGTGCCCATGGCCGCGTCTGCAGAAGTCCTGCTGGACTGCTGTGGGACAGTGGCTGCTTGTTCTGGAGGAAGTGATTCAGGTAGAATTATTTTTTTCTCTAATTAAATCCACATTTATGTTTTTCATTATCTGATCTCAAAGCAGAGTACACCTACTTCAAGCCTTTTGCCAAAATGGTGTGTGCCATGCGGGGCTGCCAGGCACAAGGCTCTCGGTTCCCTCGCTAGCAGGTGTTCCCTCGGAGGGGAAGCTAGCTGGACCAGACAGAAATAAGTGCCTTCCCACCCTGCGAGGCCAAGATTATTTACATACATATGTTAATAAATTAGCCAAGTTTGACTTTGGTTTGGAGGAGGAACAGTTTACCTGAGAACGTGCCAGGGATTCAGACAGCTCACCCTGGCAACTCCAGAATGGCTGTACATTTAAAACTAATTCATCATGAGAAAGGGAAACATGAGATCACCTCAAGAGATGCCTGAAGGTTATGCAATAACGCGCCGTGCCCACACACTACCTTAAAGCTTTTCAGAAAATACAACTAGGAAGGACTTTCTTTAAATGACATGTTGCCATGTGATTCTGGAGGTTCATTGGAAGGAGCTCTTCTCTAACTGCCTCCCTGGCCAGCTTGCCAGTCCCAACGGACAGCTGTCTGGCTCTGGGAGCTCACCTTCCCCCCACTGACCACAGCTCCTGGTCCAGGGCTGCAGCTGTGCTCCCCTCCCCAGCCTAGCAGGCCCTCCTCTGCCCTTTCTCCTCAGGCCGTCCGCCTGGCTCTGCACGCGTCACGTTCCTCCTCGTTGGCCGAGATGTGGCCAGCAGTTTCTGGCCCCGCAGCAAGGCCACACTGAAAGGCCACCCAGGAGCACGGGTCACCTCCTGAGGAATCCTTCTTATGTGTGGCTCAGGACGCTCCTGAGTGAACTGAGGTGGCAGTGCATCATCACCCCAACCCTGTCCACATCCCTGACTGCTGTAGGGACCACTGTTGCCGCTAGCCAGGTGGCGGGGCACTTAACTGTTGTGCGGCAGGGGCGTCTAGGGAGGTGGGCTGGGCTCTCTCCTGCCCTCCTGCTGAACCCACACTCAGGCCTCAGTGGGGCTAAGCCATGGGGGTGGGGGTGGGGTGTCCCAGGAGGAAATTCCCAAAGGAAACGATACTCCTCCAGTAGTTCAGGACAGGAAAGGGAACAGTTCACGCCAAAGGCATTTCCTGCAGGTACTAATCATGGTGTACAGGGCTTCTCTGCACAATGTGAAACCAAGGAAGGGTCACAGTCCCCAGAAGGAAGCCCAGAAGGCAGAAGACAGGCTGGGCCTTTGGGAACACTGGAAGGAGCCCCAGAGAAGGCCGTGCTCCTCCCTGACAGAAGACAGCTACGTCTAGCACGGATCTAAGTGTCAATTTTGCATCTATGTTAGCAGAAAATACCACTTTTTTTTTTGGTACTAGAGATTGAACTCAGGGGCTCTCGACCACTGAGCCACATCCCCAGCCCTATTTTGTGTTTTATGTAGAGACAGGGTCTGAGTTGCTTAGTGCCTCGCCATTGCTGAGGCTGGCTTTGAACTCGCGATTCTCCTGTCTCAGCCTCCCTAAGTGCTGGAATCATAGGCTTGCGCCACCACGCCCGGCTAGAAAATAACACTTTTTAACATAAGCAGAAGGGTTTGCCTGACCATGACACAATTTTAAAAGGGCATCTTTAAAAACAAACATGTAATTCTAATTGCATAAAACTGACTTCTGTAACTAACTTATCAAGTTCATAAAAATGAATCTCTTACCTGTTGTTTTCTGGTGGGATACTTTAGAATGTTTGCAGTAAAAAAGGGGTACTTTTCATAGCTATAATCATACATCCATTCACAGAAATGATTCCCAATGTCAAATCCCCTGAAAGAGAGGAGTGGGCACAGCGTGAGCACACCTGGGGCCTCAGGCCCCTCACTGAGAAGGAGGGGCAAGTCCTGTGGACAGGCAGAGCGAGGCAGGTGGGTATCAGTCACGGCTGCTGAGGGCACAAGGCTGCCACCTGACCCGCCAATCACCTGCTGACATCTCCTGCAATGGTGCTGAGGAAAGGAAGAGGCTCTGGCAGCCAACAGGAAGGGGCGAGCTCTGTCCATAGAACCCCTGCCCGGGACAGCCTCCTTGGGCTCAGGTGTTGCTGCCACTCATTTTCTCCTCACATCGTTTCATTAACATATCACAATAAAAAACAGTAGTGAAAGTTAAGCCTTTGATGCAACATTACCTGTAATTATAACTGCTGTATTCAAAGTCAATGAGCATCAGTTTCTGTTTTTCAGAATTCTCTCGGCCTTCCAGCAATAAGATGTTACCTGCAAAAAGGTTTGAGTGAGGGGCTGGGATTGTAGCTCAGTGGTAGAGCGTTTGCCTTGCATGTGTGAGGCACTGGGTTCGATCCTCAGCACCACATAAAAATAAATAAATAAAGATCTTGTGTCCATCTACAACTAAAAAAATAAAATAAAATAAAATAAAATAAAGGTTTGAGTGGCAAGACTTAGAAGGCTCAAGTCCTCAGAGCTGAGACTGACTCTTGCCTCTGTGGGGACCCTACTGACTTCAGTTTGGGTCCTGAAGCTGGAGCACAGGTGGCCCCCCAGTGACAGACTCCAGACGCACCCATCCGGATGCTGGCCACCTTCCTGGCACCAGGCAGTCCACTGTGGACAGAGCCCAGCCTCTCCCTCACGGTCGAGGCAGCACTTCCCCGATGTGTGGCACAGTGGCACACTGGAGCTTGACGACCTAAGCACCACCATTCACACTCACCCTGGCAGCCCTGGGACTAAGCTGCTGGCAGTGGCTGACGGTGTCCTGCCAAAGCCACCACAGGCTGAGCCCAAGGACAGCACAGGCAGCAGCCCACAGGGTGTTCCCTTTAGTGTGGAATGCTGGGCATGAGGTGGGCCACCCGCCAGCCGGCGTGAACTTCAGGCCCGTGCTCCTGAGATCCAGCACTCCACCTTCTGGCACCTGGGCCGGTGGGCCCTCTCCTACCGTCTGGGCCCCTCTTCCCAGGGTCCTGGTGGAGGGTTTCCAGGCCTTGTGGCATACTTCTCCTGCATCCAGGAGCGATGCAAAGGAACACGGGAGACACGACCAAAACGCCAGAACAAAAGAAACACCACTCCCAGCTCTGCCCATCCCTCCCTGGCCATCCGGAGCCTCCCGGAGCCGCGCACTGCGTCATCATCGAAGGGTGTGGCCTGCACCCCAGGCTGCACTGAACTGCCTGTGCTCTGTTCCACTTGACTGAGCCCGCAATTAGTCAAAGGTGTCTGGCTCAAATTAACGGCTTACTGATGCTGGGACTTGACCAGGGGGCACCATGGAACTAAAAACAGACTGCTAAGGCAAGAGGCTCACTTGACCCCAAGAGTTGGAGGTCAGCTTGGGCAATACAGTTGGATCCCATCTCCAAACCACAGTGCTGAGCCTGGCAAAGAAGGGCCTGAGCACAGCCACCCAGGACGAGGAGGACCAGGACAGTAAGGCAAGTAGGCGATGCCATGTTTGAGCCCAGCCTGGGCAACGGAGTGAGATCCTGTCTTAAAAGAAAAAACCAGAAAAGGACTGGGGACTTAATTCAGTGGTAGAGCACATGTGGGTTCAAAACAAAGGAAGGAAGGATGGAAGGGAGGATCAAATTGGAAATCATGTTGGGTAAAAGCCTGTAACAGTAAGGGGGACCTATGGCATTGTGATTTTCTTTTTGGTACCAGGGATTGAACTCAGGGGTACTTGACCACTGAGCCACATCCCCAGCCCTGTTTTGTGTTTTATGTAGAGACAGGGTCTCACTGAGTTGCTTAGCGCCTCGCCATGGCTGAGGCTGGCTTTGAACTCGCAATTCTCCTGTCTCAGCCTCCCAAAGTGCTGGGATTGCAGGCTTGAGCCACCACGCTTGGCTTACGGCATTGTAATTTTCTGGAGCAGCACAACGTGCAGTCACTAACTGTGCATGGCTAGTATAAACAAGAATTCTGATGCACTGCCCCACACTGCTCGGCGCACAAGGAGGGCCTGCATGGCTGATCCTGGTCTCTGACGGCTGCTGCAGGATAAGGAAGTCGCGGATGCTCACCGTAAGGAGTGAAACCAGACAGCAACGTGCACCTGGGACACTGAAGTCCTCCAGCCCAGCATAAACATTTTAATAGAAGTGGAATAATACTCTACATGTATTTCTAAAACTTGCTTTTTCCTCTTAATATAACCTAGAGATTTTTCTGTTGATATGTGTAAACCTCTCCTCATTCTTTTTATTTCTTTTTATTTTTTGGGTACTGGGGATTGAACCTAGAGGCATTTTACCATGGAGCCACATTCTCCAGCCCTTTTTATTTATTTTAAGACAGTGCCTAAGTTGCTTAGGACCTTACTAAGTTGCTGAGGCTGGCTTTGAACTTGCAATCCTCCTGCCTCAGCCTCCTGAGCAATTGGGATGACAGGCGTGCGCCATCGACCCAGCCCTGATTGTTTTCAGTGTTCCCCAATACCCGCTGGTCCTGACAGCATCACCTGACGTATCAAACACTCCTGGGAAGGCCTTCTGGCCTCATCACACATGAGTATACACACGAATCCTATGTGTAGCAGAATGTGGCGAGTCTTACCTTCCTGACAGTCATTGTGACAAAATACAACTGGAGACCGAGTAGATTCAAGCAGTGACCTGGAAAATCAAGGTTTCACCATCACCTGTTGAAGCTTCACATAAGACGCCCGCCCCACTGCCCGCACACCGGTGGGTGCTCAGAGTGCTCCCGCACAGCACCTGGCCTCTGTGTACTCCAGCTCCTTCCTGCTCTCCTGTCCCAGACAAGGCAGACTGCTCTGTGCTGGTCAACTCTGCTGTTCCTTCACAGCACTTACGCAACTTGACACTATGTCATCCTTTACTTGGCCTAATAACAATGATGTCCTGGTGGCCACTTCCTCAGCAACACATACTGCCCAGCACAGCAGGGGACGCACATACTGGGCAGGTGGGTGTGTACCTGCCCAGCCTCACCCTGGGAACAGCACGGAGCCCCCACTCAGGGACCAGCCTCACGATCCTCAGCTCCCCAGAGCTCAGGTACAGCCCCTTGTCTCATCTGCGGCACTCCCCCGCCTGCCCCTGCCCCGAAACATCTACCAAGCAGCAAACCACTTCTCTGGAAGTCGGCCTCGCCCAGGAAGCCTTCCGGACACGAGAGATGAGGCGACTGCATATGGAGAGCACCTCGGGCAACAAGGCCCACCTGTCAAACTCGCCCTGCAAAACCAGCAACGGACGCCCGGCTCAGGGCATGCTCAACTGGCGTCAGCTGTCAGCAGTTCTGGTCAGGAACACCTCACCTGTCAGGCGTCAGCTGTCAGCAGTTCTGGTCAGGAGCGCTCACCTGTCAGGAACACAGTCACTTCTCACCTGAGGTTTTCCAGTTCCAAAGGCAGATTGTAACTTAGGAACTTGTGGAGCTGTCTGATTCTGGATTCCCCGGTAAACTTAATCCTCAGCACTTGGTTCAGGTATCTGTAAAGGAAGGCGAAGCTTCACTGCTTGGTTCTCAGACTTCAGTCAGATAGTCCCGGTCCTGGGGGGAGCCCTCTGCTCTTCAGGAAGCAGAGGGAAGGATGGTGAGCAGGGACCCATGGCATTCTGGGAGGCTGGTTCTGTCCGCGCCCTGTGGGGCAGCAGTTTTGCCAAGACATCATTCTTGGTCCAGGAATAAATTTCTCCATGCAAGAAACTTACCCAGGAGACAAACAGGGGCACCCTTGAGGGCGGGCAAACCAGTGAGCCAAAGGCAGGCCTCAGCCTGCCCTCGTACAAAACCAAGCGAGGGCCGAACCATCGGACCACTTACTTTTCCATTGTTCCAAAAAGCCATTTGGGTTCCTTATTGAATGGCATTTTCATACCATGAAATGTGGCCATTTTCTCAGCTATTTCTGCAGAAATATCTGGCAGACCTAATTCTTCTGTGTCTAATCGTCGGCTCTAAAAGAAAAAGGGAGTTAAAAACTGACATTTACCAGGTAATCTAACATGTGAAATCACAGTCTTAAGAATTGGAAGTCAATGTTTGTACAGCATTTCAGTCTCATCCAATTAACAAAATTCCCTTCAGAATGCACACTCTGCCCCGACAGATGGTGACCCAGCAACTGCCATGGCAATTCCACAAAGAGGGCAGGCCACCTTCCAGGGTCTATTTCCTTATGAAAACTTTTTAAGAAAGTCCTCCCCAAATTTCAATGAACTAAAAGCCCCTTTCCTGTAATCAGTGACTCTGCCCCTCTACCACCTCACAGAGCCGGCCCGTTCACTCCACCCAGCACCAGAAGCCCTGTCCTCAGCAGCGAGCCTCAGCTGGGGTTCTGCCCTGCCCTGCCCTGGTGGGACAGTGTGCTGGTCAGAACCAGTGCTGACCAGGAGGTACCATGAGTTCAGGAGGAGCCGGGGCCAGTGGCTGTCACTGCGTCCACTACACCTGGCCTGGCAGAGAGCAGGCTCTTCAGGCCACACTGAACAAGGCGATAGTCACAGAGGATGCCCTAGTGCAGCCTGCATCCATGCTTGAGCCTTGAGTCAAGGGGACTTTGCAGCTTCTCCACATGAGCTACTCCCTACAGATCCCAAGAACGTGTCTCTTTTTTGAGGGGATGGTACTGGGGATTGAACTCAGGGGCACTCGACCACTGAGCCGCATCCCCAGCCCTATTTTGTGTTTATGTAGAGACAGGGTCTCACTGAGTTGCTTAGTGCCTCGCCCTTGCTGAGGCTGGCTGTGAACTCACGATCCTCCTGTCTCAGCCCCCCAAAGTGCTGGGATTATAGGTGTGCGCCACCGCGCCCAGCAAGGATATGTCTCTTAACAGGCACAACACAGAGGGCACAGGTGAGGGGCGTGCTCCTCATTCAGACAGTGCACCTAACCCAGGTGAGTCCTACAAACATCAGGTGTGGTGCGCTGAGCGCGCTGAAGGCACCAGGCTCAATCCCCCACTCAGCTCGGGAATCCGTTCTCAACAGCCATGCCATAATCGGGACAGGAGCTCAGCCTCCAGTGGAGGATGCTCAGACTTCTTAAGGCACCTCACGAAGCTTTCTAAAGGGCCAGCACAGTCATATACCCATGAATGAAGGAATACATTCCTAGAAATGCGTGGCTAGGGGTGCCGTAGCCTGCGGCGCCCCTGGGCTGTGTAGTCAGCCTGCTGCTGTAGGGCTGAGATGACCAGATCAGATTAAATCAAGCACAGGAGAGAAGGTACCACCGAGAGGCACGTGGGTGGGACAGGCTGCCGCCAGCCTGGAGCACACTCCACAGTGCTTTCTCGGAAGGTGAAGCAATAACACAACAATAGCCAGTATGATCTGCATCACCAGCAAAGCATCTATCATCAGGCTATGCTGTGCTGCACGCAGCTGCACATGCGTGTGAGAGTGCGCCTGGCTGGGCTGCTGGCACGGCCAGCGCGTTCACTTCAGCATCACCGCCATGTGTGAGGTGCTGCACCAACACAGTACGACACAGCACCACACAGCGACAGATCCTTCCACTCCATCACGATCTTCCGGGACCACGGTCATACACGCAACCCACAGTGGACAGAGTTGTGCAGCACATGGCTATGATTTGTTTGGTACTGTGAAAAATTCAAACATAACCTGCTTGGGCTGGGGATGTGGCTCAGTGTAGAGCACTTGCCTAGCATGTGTGAGGCTCTGGGTTCGACTCTTAGCAGCACATAAAAATAAACAAACACATTTTATTTTTTAAAAAGTATTTTTAAAAAAATTTTTAAAAAGTTCCCAGCAGGGGCTGGGGTTGTGGCTCAGTGGCAGAGCACTTGCCTCACTCATGGGAGGCACTGGGTTTGATCCTCAGCACCGCATATAAATAAATGAATAAATAAAGGCCAATCAACAAAAAATTAAAAAAAAAAAAAAAAAGTTCCCAGCAGCCCTGGAGGCTGAGACAGGAAGATCATGAGTTCAAAGCCAGCCTCAGACACAGGGAGGCACTTAACAACTCAGTGAGAACCTCCCTGTCTCTACATAAAATACAAAATAGGTACAGTGGCGCAAGCCTGTCATCCCAGCACTTAGGGAGGCTGAGACAGGAGAATCGCAAGTTCAAAGCCAGCCTCAGCAACGGCAAGGCACTAAGCAACTCAGTGAGACCCTGTCTCTACATAAAACACAAAATAGAGCTGGGGAGGTGACTCAGTGGTCAAGTGTCCCTGAGTTCAATCTCCAGTACCAAAAAAAAAGCTTCAAGACAATAAGAAAGGGAAAATAATCCTGACTGCTTGGAAACAGAGGATTTGAGTGAGGCCTCAAAGCCTTCCAGGAATTTGCCAGGCATGAGGGAACAGAGGGATAGAAGGGGAGAGACCCTCACAGTGGAAAACCCAGGGTGAAGGAAGATGTTGGAGACCAGGGAATGCAGACCTGGCAGGGATACTGGGAGCCCAGACACTCCACCGGCAATTTCTAACAGAAGGCCCCAGGGCCAGGTGCAAGGGCACACACCTGTAATCCCAATAGCTCAGGAGGCTGAGGCAGGAGGATCACAAGTTGAAAGCCAGCCTCAGCAACTTAGCAAGGCTCTGGGCAACTTAGCGAGACCCTGCCTTAAAATTAATAAAAGGGATTGGGGATGTGGTTTAGTGGTTAAACATCCCTGGGTTTAATCCTGGTACCAAAAAGGCCTCAGCAGGTGAGAAGAACTAAGGTGGAAAGGGGAACACTTATGGCATAATGCCAAGGTGATTTTCACAGATATGACAAGGATCCACCTTCTGTCTGCGGCTCAGACAACTGACCATTCACACACACATCTTACCGGAATGAACTGCTCCAATCGGCCTTGCGGAAAGATGCCATAGAGCTTTGGCCCAAGTAACCTCTCTGCGAGAATGGCAAACATAACGCTCTCCAGAACCATAGCCTCGGCCCCCTGGAACAGAGGGCAACAAACCAGGTGTTTACCAAGTGCCTGCTCCGCGCCAGGCTTCTCACGAGCAGCACCCTCCTCCCCTCCCACTATGATGAGATCTGGACTAGCACCATCACCACCCCCAGATAAACATGAAGGAACAGGTCTTGTCATATGTAGGAACCATGCTTGCAAGCATTACACTACATGAGATTCAAAATTCAAGTTTGATTTAGGTCACTGGTCCAAAAATAGAAAAAAATCTATAGCGCTTTCATGGCTTCTATTTAGCTCGCAACTGATATGAGTCTCGCCCCTGGCTCTGACCAAAGTCCACACCACCGTCCACTCTGGTGATGGCTGATGTGCCTTGTGGCAGACAGTCCCAGGGAAGCAAAGGATCCAAAGGCCTTCTGCCTACTAAACTGCTCTGTGGACCAAGTAAGTTTGAGAGTTACTGGTTCGGGTCTGGGGTGTACGGCTTTTTGGTGCAAAGCACAGGCTGGCACACAGCATTCTGGGTTTCTAGCCTCAGCCTTCTTCCTGACCTGCCTCTCCTCAAATGCTGGTCATCTTGCTTTTTACAAGCTCTACAAAGCCTGCAGGTTCTAACTGCAGTCCTATGATTCACGTGGGATCTACAATCATTCTGCCTTCAAAATTCATCCTTTCATCTCCTTTCGAACTCACTCCTTGGTCTTTTCCCTTCAACGTAAAATGCTGCTTGAGAGTTTCATCTTCAGTGTGAAGGAGTGGGGTCCCTCCCAGCCCAGAGTCCTTAGTCTCCTAAAGAGCTTTTACAAACACTGATTCCTAGGTCCCAAGTTTCTAAATTGACCTGACAAAAGGGAAGAGCCAGCAGGTGTGCTCAGGTGATTCTAATTCACCTCTTGCCGGGTGTGTGTGTGTGTGGGGGGGGGGGGCGTGATTCCCAGAGGGACACTGTTTAAAGCACTCACGTTACAAAAACAAGCCAAGAAACTAAGACAAATTCCTTAGGCAGTGACAGAATCCTACAGTGAGAAGCAAACAGAAAAGAAAGCCTATTCAAAGGACATTAGACCACATTAAAGAGTCATTCGGTCACTTGCACACTGTGTGGGAGCAGTGGAGTTCTTGGTGATGCCCACAATCACAGTCTAACCATCAGTTTGTATAATCCCAACAACTGTGGTATAATCACCACCTTATGAGGCTCGATCTTTTTTTTTTTTTTTTTAATATTTTTTAGTTGTCAATGGACCTTTATTTTATTTATTGATATATGGTGCTGAGAATTGAACCCAGTGCCTCACACATGCTGGGCAAGTGCTCTGCCACTGAGCCACACCCCAGCCCCGAGGCTCTATCTGTATTATTAGTTATTAATCTGGAGTTGTTGGTACTGGACAACATAGAGCACTGACTTGATGAAGTCAATAGATTTTAGAGCAGGATTTGATCAAACGGGTTTTATTGCTTAAACCCTTAAAGAAAGACAATACCTCATCTCCACCACTCACTGATCCTCACAGCACACCTGTCTGACCTCAAGTCCAGCACTGGAGAAACTCTCCAAGGAAGCTCACCCCAAGGCTTGCAAAGCGGCCTCGGCTTCGATATCTACTCCTCTGCTGCTGTGGGCAGGGCACCCTAGTGTCCTGGGGACTGCGGGCACCTCCCACACTGTGTAAAATGCAAAAGCAGACAGGACCTGGGCACTGCAGGACAGGGATCCATCTGCCTTGGTGGCTCTTTGTGACCCTGCCATCTGCACTCTCCCATGGAACTTCTACCTCTCCAGTCACCTCCAAGAGTAGAATTAGGACTTCTTTTGTCTAGGTATCCAGAATTTTGTCAGAATTTAATGTGTTTTCCACTCTCCCACCTTTGTTTTTGTACCAGGGATTGAACCCAAGGACACTAACCACTGAGCCACATCCCCGGCCCTTCCTTCATATTTTAATTTTTATTCCTATTTTATTTTTTGGACCAAAGATTGAACTCAGGGACACTCGACCACTGAGCCACATCTCCAGCCCTATTTTGTGTTTTATGTAGAGACAGGGTCTCACTGAGTTGCTTAGCGCCTCACTGATGTTCAGGCTGGCTTTGAACTTGTGATTCTCCTGTCTCAGCCTCCCGAAGCGCTGGGATTACGGGCATGCGCCACCATGCCTGGCCACTTTTAAATTTTGAGACAGGGTCTCACTGACTTGCTTAGAGCCTTACTAAGTTGCTGAGGCTGGCTTTGAACCTGTGATCCTCCTGCCTCAGCCTCTAGAGCCACTAGAAATACAGGCATATGCCACCACACCCCGCCCAACTTTTTGTCAAAATGATAAAGTAATCAAGATGAAGGGTATTAGGGTGGAAACTATATATAAGATGTACATATACCCAACCTGAAATATCCCTGAAAGTTTGAAACTGAGCCATTCCTAGATCTCTGCTTTATGGCCTGGTAGGCTCAGCATCCTGCACATCGTGTCCAGTCTGAGCAAAGGGCCCCTGCAGCTGACTTAATTTACCCCTGGAAGCACTGGCACCAGGCCCAGACATGCTGCCCAGACTCTCCTCCAGTGCTGAATCAAGCCACGCCCAGAAAGGATGCTGAGAAGAGGAACAAGACTTAAAGAACCTCAGTTCTCTTGCTGTTTTCAAAGTGTAAGCAAAAACTTAGTTCTTGTGCAATCCCACAGCTGGGTGCTTGTTCACAGCAGGAAGGGGGGGATAGTGTGTAGAGGGCAAAATCTATGGACAAAGAAAATGAGCAAAAAGACCAAGACATGAGCAAGGAGGATGGCGTGGCTGAGAGGGACGCCTGCTGGTCTCTGTAATCACTCGTCTCCCAGGCTCTTCCTCCCTGCTACTGAGAGCAAGTGAGTAGGCCCACAGGCCCGGCTCAGTCCACACCTCTGTGTCACACCTGGGCCAGCCACGGGCCACGCAGATGGTCCTGCTTCTTCAGAAGAGTTCCATACTTCAACTGTTTACTTTAGCTTCAGAAATAAAGATTCATTTGGCTGGGCACAGTGGCGTAAGCCTATAATCCCAGTGGCTCAGGGGGCTGAGGCAGAAGGATCATGAGTTCAAAGCCAGCCTCAATATATCAGTGAGGCCCTAAGCAACTTAGCGAGACCCTGTCTCTTAATAAAATGTAAAACCAGGCCGGGATGTGGCTCAGTGGTTGAGCACCCCTGGGTTCGATCTCCAGTCCTCCCACCCTCCAAAAAAGATTCATTCATACATTCACCCCAGACACACTTATGAATGTTTACCACAAACCTGGCACTGTGCCAAGTAACCAGGTGCACAAAGAATAAGACCTTCGGGCCTGTGCCTGCAGGGAGCTCATGTTCTAGAGAGGGGCAGACCAATGGGTGAATGTAACTACAGATAGGCTCACTGCCACTGGAGGGACAGCTATGTATAGGCAGGAGAGTCTAGTGTATTCAAGCAAGGGGAAGGGGACAATACAGCTGGAATGGGGAATCAGGGGGAAGAAGAGGACAGGAGCAGCCTGCACAGAGGGCTGGGGCTTAGGAAAGATCTGGGTTGAAAAATCGAATTCCAGGTCCTAGTTGGACATGCCTGTAATCCCAGTTACTTGGGAGCAAGCTCAAGGCCAGCTTGGGCAACTTGTTTAGAACCTGTCTCAAAATAAAAAATAAGAAAGGGCCAGGCGCGGTGGCACACACCTGTAATCCCAGTGGCTCAGGAGGCTGAGGCAGGAGGATCGCAAATTCAAAGCCAGTCTCTGCAACTTAGCGAGAGCCTGTCTCAAAATAAAAAAAAAAATTTTAAAAAGGGCTGGGGATGTGGCTCAGTGGTTGAGTGTCCCTGGGTTCAATCTCTGGTACCAAAAATAAAACAAAAACAAAAACAAAAATGCACTGGACTGGACAAGCGTGCCCAGGCACCAAAGAGGACGAACCAGCGCTGGAACTGAGAATGCCCGACACTACGGCAGTGACTCCAGGCCGCCCGTCCCCCGGTGCAAAAGGCCGCTTACCATCAGCCACACACACTAGGTGTTACACACAGCAACACGTGCCCTCAGCAGGGCCACGCTGCCGGATGCTTTTCTACTCTAGTTCATTTCAAACGTCAAGAAGCCAGGCGCGGTGGTGTACACCCTGCAGCCCCAGCTACTTGGAAGGCTGAGGCGGGAGGGTTACCTGAGCCCAAGAGAGTTAAAGGCCGGCCTGGGCAACACAGCAAGACTGACAGCCCAAAAAAAAAAGGAAAAATGCATATATTTTATGGCCCGTTCGAGGTTCAAAACCCACCAGTGAATGAACTGATTTAAATTTGGGTGGCAGGAAGAAGAACAGGGCAGGGGATGCTGGCACGGGAAGTGAGACATCTGCCATCATGGAGGAGGGGATGGCACTCTGTGTCAAATGCTACTAAGGGTCAAACAGGAAGAGAGGAGAGAGGACACTGGATCTGGCAATGTAGAAGTTGCTAGTGATAAAAACAATGGGTATCAAAGGAGCCGTGGGCAGAGATGTCAGCAGGGGTGACCAGGAGTGGGGAGGGAGTTGAAGGGGGACAGAAGCAAGGGGTTTAGATGGACTCTCGCTTCATCTATACTGTGTTATTTATTCAAAACACTTAACACCCAGGAATGAGAATGCTGGCCGGTGGGCCTCTGGAGAAGACATCACTGCAGTTCTGTGTGACCTCATTCCAGTCATGAGGAAGCAGGGGGTAAACCAAGACTGAGGGGCATTCTCCACGGGAACTGACCAGCATTCTTCACAAGTATCAAGACTGTAAATAAGAGGAACTGGTACAGCTGAAAAAGGCCAAGCAGAAACCTCCAAATGCCATGTTGGGATCCTGACTGAAGCCTGGATAGAACAAAAGAAAACGTTAGGGAAAAATCTGAAATGCAAACAAGGTCTGCGGTTTGGTTATTACTCCTGCGCCAAGGTCAAGGCCCTGGTCTTGATCACCATACTGTGGCCGTGTAAAATGAGAGCCTCAGGGAAGCCAGAGAAGGGCGCCCAGGAACTCTCTGTACTGTTTTTGTTATTTGTTCCAAGTCTTTTTTCTGAAAAAGGAGATTGGGAAATAAGAAAGCAGAGACAACAGATTCTGTCTCAAGAAAGCCTGCTGGGGGCTGCATGCCCAAGGCTGAGTTCCACTCTCAGGACCAAAACAACAACAAAACCCCAGTCAATAAAAATAAGTGAAATTGAAACATATTAAAAAAAAAAAAAAAAAGGAAAGAGATCTTGTCAGGAATGAGAGCAGAAACAGTGGCAGCAAGGAGGGCACCACCACAGAGAGGCCTGTTACCTGAAAGTGAAGGGGACAGAGAGCTAGGAAGTCAGGTCCATATAAGAAAGGAGGTCAGGTGTGGGACACAAACACTCTTTAGTAATGCAGTCAATGAAAAAGTGCCAACACAGAGGGCTTGTCATTGACACATGAGGGACAAGAGATTGGCAGTCATCAAAGAACCAGGTTCTACTGCCCAACTTAGACTGGAGCGGGGAGGCCTGAAGAGCACCCAGCTCTGGAATGGACTCCCCAGAACCAGAAACAGATCCTAACTTCCTGGAGAAACTGGGCAGGTCCCAGGCAGCAGCACAATGCCCTGAGGCTGGGTACCACAGTCCTGGAACCAAACCATCCTCCTGAGTGTGCTGTTCTGCAGCAGCACCAGCTGCCTGGACAGAGCACAGAGAAGGTGTAGCTGGGCTTGGCAGGGTGCGGGGTTGGAGGACAGCGTGACAAGAGGCGCGAGGAAAATGCTAAAAACGTGGGAGGCAAGGCCTGCGGCAGCAGAGCTAAACACTCAGCTGGAGGACCGAAGAGACCAAAGGGCTGATGGGAGTGGGAGGGTGGCAGCTACCCACCCTATGGCATGGAGGTTTTAGGGGCAGCCAGACAGCTGCAGAGGTACCCAGGTGGACCAGGAGGTCAGCAGAAGGTGGGCTACTGAAGCTGGCCTGCCAGAAGGGACACAGCTTCTCATGGGAACAGGTTAACAGGAGGAACAGAAGGAAAAGGCTGTTAGGGACGAGGTGGTCAGAATGCAGAGGCCAGAGGACAACGGCAAGAACCAGAATGGATTTGAACTGAGCTGTGGGCTGGGGTCCCCGACACGAGTCCCCAGAGACAAGAGCTACCAGTGGGGAGGAGGGACAGCACAGCACATGAGCCTCAAAGATAGGGGGCTTTCTGATGGAGGAGAAATGGTTAGAAACAGGGAGGAGGAAGGAACAGAAAGACACCAGCCCCACCTGCGGCACAGAAGCCCTTGGGAGGTGATGGACGGCCCTCTGCAGAGGGCCATGAGTGAAGGTCCTCTGGGACAGCAAAGCTCTGGAAGAATGTATAGAAGAGGGAGTTCTGCAAGCCAGGATGGGTGACTCAAAGGGGCTCAACAAGGAGACAAAACCAACTCCCCCACTCTCACTGCCCACCACCTGCCTTCTCCTCGAAGGATCATATGCAAAATCACACTCCCTGACATTTTCCAGCAGGCCCTGAGGAGGAAGGGGAGGCGCGGCCATGACTGACAGTACAGGAGACAGGCAAGTGCATGCATACCAGCAGGTGGGCAGATGTGCCCGAGAGGTCTCCTGCAACCAGGCCCTGCTACAAGGCAGCTATTATGGTTGCAGAGAGACAGTGGGAAACAGCAAACCTCCTCCCCCAAGTTTAGAATCTCAGGGCAGATGGAAGATCACGTCATGCTGACCCCTTCCTGTGCACACACATGCCCCCTTCCTGACGAGTCTACACATATGGGAGAAAACATTCAAAAGGCGCTCCTAGGAGATGGGGGTGTAGCTCAGTGGTAGAGCACAAGGCCCTGGGTTCACTCTCCAGCACCACCAAAAAATACTCCACCTCACTCCCAGGTGTGGGGGTCCTTGCCCCAGACTCCCTACTTCTAAGCCTCCACACTCCATGTGGTGACAGCCCCTAAACCCCTGCATGCAAGCATTTCAGTGGGTGGGGGGGGTCATTTTAGCTCAGTCTGAGATAGGGAGCCTTTCCCCCTGGCTGTCATACATAGGAACAAACTCTGCTGTTTCCCCAGGGAATGGGGTGACCACTGAAATGACTGGGCACTGACCAGCCTCCTGATGGGAAGCCTGGGAACAGAGAAGGGGTGAGAGATGCAGCTGTGGAAGCCAGCCACCCCCACCTCGGAGGACACACCTAAGTGCCACCCAGAACCTCCACCTCTCAGCACCCCAAACACTACGTAGAAAATGCTGCCATAAAAGACATCAAACTTTCCCTATCTGTATCCGCCAGAGGAGCCAGGAATCCCCACTGCTTACTCAGTCTCAGTGAGATGCTCCCAAAACACCAAGAGTTCTTCCCCTAAGAAGGACAGGTGAGGACTTTTCCAAGGGCAGGTAAGAGGCATTGCCGAACTGCAGCGCAGCAAGGTTGGCTGGCACCAGTTTACCTCTCATGCAGGTGCAGAATGGACTGAATTACTTACTTGAAATTCATTTTCTTTCTGAGCTTGTTCGGATCCCTCTTTATTACAGGACCTCTATGAATGAGAAAAAGCAAACACTTCCGGTGAGATGGAGAACACTGAGCAGACACTAACTGCAACCACCAGAACAGCAGGGCTTACGAAACACCAGAGATCTTTAACAAGGGCTTCTCAGCCCGCCGTGGGACTGGCATAGTCTAGGCACCCGCAGCCTCCAACACTAGTACCAATGCCTTAGAAAGTGCTTCATCTCTTTACAAGAAAAGGGATGTGCCACTGAGACCAAAGAACCGTGCACCTCAGGGCCGTCCCATGTACCTTTCACAATTTCATTGTTAGAGGAAAGTCACTAGACAGTACTCTTCCAATTGGGCCTTCTAAAGAACAGCACAGGCCAAGGCTCTTGCCAATTTAGTTACGGGGTTCTTTCAAGCCAACCGCAAGGACTGGGGTATCAACACACCTGCGGATGGCTGTGATCAGCACAGAGCGTGGACAGAAAAGAAAGCCCTGTGCAGGCAGGACACCTGGCATGGCTCTGCACACCTGCCACTCCCCCAGACTAACCAGTGCAGCTGATCACAGCTCCAGCAGAAAGAGGACAGGGTGAAGTTAATAAAGTCCCTAAAGTTACCTTATATACTAATATATTAAGGTTACTTTTACATTACTTTCCTCAATGAAATTGCAAATTGTTGGTGACATTAACAACATACTAGACCATCAACTTCCATAAGCAGCTCTGAGGCTACATTCTTTCTTCATGGCACAGAGCGTCTATCTTCAAAGCAACCCCCACCCCCACCCCAAGTGCTTTAAACCCTCATGGTACCTTAAATGAGGGACTGGGAGAAAGTAAAGTCAGAGACTTTAAGGGTAATGTCAAAATTTTATACTCAACTATTGCCTCTAAAATTATGTTATTTGTTACAATTAAAGTCTGCTTAAGCCAGACCCAAGAGGAATCCTGTGAAGGAAACCTCTTAAGAGGTTGGTAACTTAAGGGAACATCCCATGAAAACATACCTTTCCATTCCACAGCTTTATCAAAAACACCTGTACCAAGGGTGGAAAGTGTGGACAGGAAAAAAATGCCACGTTAAGCAACACCAGCTACTCTAGCAGCGTTCAAAGTCCTCGTGACTCCCAGCACCCACTCTCACCCATCAGACACGGAGGGGCATTCCACAGACATTTTAATGCATGTTATGTATAAACAGTACATGTTTACCTTACTCAGTATAAAAGTAAACAAAATAAACACCCATGTTTATAAGGCTATCTGCTAAAGGCTTCTGATGCTTTCACTTACACAGATTCACTAATGTCTGTAACATACAGTTAAAGTACATTTGGTACAAAGTACAGAGAGTACAATGAGGATATATGATGTTTTCATCTGTGTAATCTGCATTTCTCTGATGAAAAGATGTTACAGGTTAAATCCCGTTACAGTGAACACTATAAAAATCAATGTTACGGGGCTGGGGCTGGGGCTCAGTGGTAGAGCGCTCACCTAGCATATGTGAGGCACTGGGTTCGATTCTCAGCACCACATATAAATAAAATAAAGGTCTATCAACAGCTATAAAAAATATTTTAAAAAAAAATCAATGTTACAAAACTACCATTAGCCATCTGCTGAGGGTTCAATGGTTGACAAGATAAACCGGGGAAGAGTCACTCACTACCATGAAGCTCTGCTCTCTCCTTAACCGCAGGGCGCTCCCTGGACTGCACTGTGCCCTTACTTAGGCCTTAGTGATCTCTCCTGGGTGGCCTGTAAGTTCCTAAAGAACAGGGACTTTACCTTTTATTGTTTGTCTTCTCTGAAAGCACTAAGCAAATCCTGATGCTCCTTACACTCTAGACTGAATAAACAAACACGCCTGCACTGTCAAACAGGTGCACAAGTCCAAGGGGCCACCAGCACAGTGGCAAGTTCACATCCATGTTTCCAGTAGTGGGGAAACTAGCTACAGTGTTGATCAGGACACTGAATGGGGCTGAAATGCCCTTAAAAAGTCCTTGTGCTTTTTTCCCCAAGGAAAGTTAAGAATAGAGTTGTCTGAGATTGGGGTTTGAATCCAGGGCCTCTCACATGCTAGGCCAGTGCTCACCCTCGGAGCTATACCCCCAGCTTAAATTCTATAATCAGATATATTACATATTAACGCTTTGTATGAAAAGCTTTAAGACAAATAAGGAATTTGGATATAGTACTGAATTTTGTTGTAACGGGATTTGACCTGCACAAAATTCTAAATGACTATGGTTATTCCTATGCTGTTATTGCTCTAACTGTATCTTCTTAGGGAGATACAGTTAATGGATTATTTAGCTAACAGAAGTCCTTTTCCCTGTTTAATGGTGCTCTCAAAAGCAAATCACCTTATCCCAGGTTACAAACTGGCTAACAATTTGTTACAAAGTTCCAAGACCACTCCTTTTTAACATATTATTACCAGAAGTGGAGGGAAATTTCATTCATTTTTCCCCCACCCCCAGCAGTACCATCCCACCCCAATTGCTGCATGACTTATTCAGTGGTAAGAGCACCATTGCATAGGCAAGATGGACTTCTGCGGGATCAACCCACGTTCTGTTTCCTCAGTACAGAATGCCTAAGGGCCCTTTGGCTGTAAAAGAGAAGAGCAGGCCCAGGGAACCAGGGCCAGGGAGTAAACTGTGGAAAGGTGAGCTAGATGGACCAGGCTCAGACCACGCACTTGGCCAACAGAGAGGTCAGAGGATCCTGTCCAGTAAGATGGGAAGCAAAATATATTTTGGGACCTGTGGAATTTTACTTCAGTGGTAAAAATTTATTTGAAGCAGATATTAACATACATTGTATGAATATTTAGTATGACTTTAAACTCTCCTCTAACTTACAAATAAAAATTTTCCTTTATAAGTTATGATACTAAAATGTTTTACATTTATTGGAAATTTAGACATTAGTTATTTAATATTAAATAATGCTGTGTGTGTGTGTGTGTGTTTGTTCTACAGGGGATCAAACCAGCCTTGCCCATGCTAACTCAAGCTCTATCACTGAGCTACACCTGAGCCCAAATTTTATTTTTATGTGAACATTATTATAGTCATTTTTTAAAATGATCTTACATAGATACAGACTGAAATATTTATGGAACAAACAATTTGATGCTGGCACTTGCTTCAAAACAACACTGGGGCAACAGATGAAAGAAGGCTGTCCACCAGGAGAAATGGATAATGGACACCTGGGCTTATCACTCTTCTACTTTTGTATTTATCTGAAATTCCTCAGAACAAAATGCTTTTTTGAAAATCAACACTGAAATTTCAAGACCTAAGAAATTAAAATGTCTTGAAAATACATAAAAAGACACCCAACTCTATCAATATACTGAAAACTTCTGAATTATCCACCTGAAATAGGTGAATTGTTATATAAATTTTTTAACAAACAATGACAAAGGGGCTGGGCTGTAGCTCACTGGCAGAGCACCTACCCAGCATGTGTGAGGCACTGGGTTGGACCCTTAGCACCACATGAAAATAAATAAAATAGAAGCATTCTATACAAAAACAAAAACTTTTTTTTTTTTTTTAAATTGACAAACCTATCCTGCCGCTGGCTTTCCCTTACCATCAACACCTTCTCTTCCTCCTCCTCCTTTTTTCCTTTATAAACCACAGAAATTTATTTCTCAGAGTTCTGGAGGCTGATAAATCCAGGATCTCGAAGCACCAGCAGATCTGGTGTCTGGTGAGGGGCCATTTCTCATAGAAGTCTCTTACCTTCTTCATTTCTTATTTTTCTTTCTTTTTTCCCCTTCTTTTTTTCACAGTGCCAGATTAAACCCAGGAATGCTCTACCACTGAATTACATCCCAACCTCTTCAATTTTTTTTTTTTAATATTTTTTTAGTTGTAGATGGACACAATGTCTTTATTTTATTGCTTTGTACGTGGTGCTGAGGATCGAACCCAGGGCCTCACTCATGCAAGGCAAGCGCTCTACCGCTGAGCTACAATCCCAGCCCCCCAACCTCTTTAATTTTTTGAGACAGGGTCTCAGTAAGTTTCCAAGGCTGGCCTCAAACTTGGGATCCTCCTGTCTCAGCCTCTCAAACAGCTAGGATGACAGGCATGCACCACTGCGCCTAGCTGGCTAGCTCTTAATAAAATATTCCTCTAATAATAATGAAGAGGGTTTATGACTATAATAAAACTCCATTTGTGAGAAGAAACAAAGCAGCACATCAATTTTCCTTAGATGTGGGTGTGTGGATATAAATAAGTCAGCAAGAGTGGCATGTAGCTACTGGAAACATCTATAAAGTATCTTTAGACACTCACTGCTGCATGCGCTGCTCCTAACTCGGACCCAAAGAGTGACATGTCAAAAAATAGCATAATAAACTGGGAATGCTATTTAAGAAATCAAATCACTGTCAATTACAGGCAATGTCATGAGGAAATGACCACTATGTCACACACGACGGTAGCTGCCAAAGTGAGGTGAGACAACGGGGAGTGCTCCACACAACACCCCCTAGGACATGCTCTTTCTCCATCACCCTGTCTCCACACATGGGGGCTACACGAATCATTCAGCTCGGAGCTCTTTTAAAGTCTCTTCATAAAACATAAATTGTGGGTTTTCAAAAATGCTGTGAGACCCATGGACAAATGCTGGCCAGACTCCACTTCCAGAGGATCTGAAGACTGGCTGGGAGAAAGACCCATCTCCCCACTAACCCAGGACCGTCCTGAACTGAGTGAGTCCTCTACAGCTCCCAGGCTATCAATACTCCAAGAATGATGGATGCTGCATTCTGAATGCAGGAGCTGTGACCTGTGGTCCTGGAGTGGCACCAGGCTCCATTACTTTGAAGGCTTCTACCAGCCATGCCAGTTATCTTGTCACCTTCACCTCTCTAGGAGGGAAGAGGCTGCTGTAACCTTGGCCTAATTCCCACTGCTGATGCAACTGGTCCATCTCAGGTGAGGCAGGGCAAAGAGTGGGGTGGACTCTTCCCACTAACATTATGCACAATGTTATCATGGCCGAGTCTCTCCTCTCCCTGACTGCTTTAAAAAATAAAAAGGACAAGAAGGAAAGAAAACATCCTATATTTATTGCTTTTATGGCTTCTTACTGTACTCCCTGAAAATATTTTACTGAACATTAAAATGTGAGATCCAGGGGGCTGGGGCTGTAGCTCAGTGGTAGAGCACTTGCCTCGCAAGTGTGAGGCACTGAGTTCGATCCTTAGCACCACATATAAATACATAAATAAAGCTATTGTGTCATCTACAACTAAAAAAATATTTAAAAAAAAATGAGATCCAAAAGCAATGATTTAAAATGGAGTTTATGTGATTTGTTCATGAGCACATAGGAATCACAAGTTTAACTTCTAGTATTTGATGGTGGTCTCTACAGAATTTTCCACCATTCCAAGGAATAGTCTACAACTTGATCTTTTGGAACATTAACAACTTCAAACTAGAAGATCTGATGAACATGGATAAGAAACCAGAACCTCAAAAAGGCTCTGGGCCACGTAAGGCAGCAGCTGGTGAGTGAAAGCCGGGTAAAGAAGGCTCATTCAGGACCTTCTCAAAATCATGTCTGATGCAGGCAGCCTGCTGATCCGAGCCTGCTGGGACTTCCACATAAGCATCCAAGGGCTGACTTGAGGACAACACTTTTCCAGGAAGTGAGCTGTGACCTCTCTGTCCTGGCATGCTTCCATGTGGGGTCAGCATTGCTGAGCTTCATGAAGAAAATGGGTGCCCAGTTAAGACCACAAAAAGGGGCTGGGGTTATGGCGCAGTGGTAGCATGTTTGCCTTGCATGCCTGAGGCACTGGGTTTGATCCTCAGCACCACATAAAAATAAAGATATTCTGTCCACCTACAACTAAAAAATAAATATATAAAAAAAAAAGACCACAAAAAGCACACTAACTGATAAGGAGAAAGTTTGCTGCTAATTCTGACCAAAAGAACTACTACACTACTACTAGATACACTACGTGTGAATGTGTGAGTGTGTGTGTGTGTTTCCATGCTGAAAGTGATGCGAAGGAAGAAGAGCCTAAGTACCTCAATTGAGTTCTCAAGTTCAGGCCCATTAATTTCTAGAATCACTAAATGTTGTCATTTTCTACTGAGGAAACAGAAGGAAAGGGATCTGATTTGCCTTGGACAAAAAATAAAATTAAAAAGTGATATATCAATAATATAACACTCTGAAATCTTAATCACTATACCTCTTTAAGCACAGCACAAACTGTAGCTGGTGCTACTTAACAAGCATTACAATTTTCTTTTTAAAAAGCATTTCTTGAATCCAAGAACTAAAAGAAAGAAATTAAAGCTGTAGAGAATGCTCCAACTTCAGAGGTCTCATACTATACCGTGAATCGTGTCTGTCACCTGGAAACCAGAGTGCTCCAGGCACGATCGCATGGACAAGCCTGCAGCAGAGAACACATGCACATACAGCTAAAGTGGTACATTACCCAGCGCCCTCACTCCACCCAACAGACATTCCTTCCCACAGAGGGGCAGGCCGCGGGCAAGCCATGGTTCAGGGACCAGAAATCTGCATTGGTTTCATGCCATAAATCCCAAACATTTAAGACCAGCAAGACAAAGACAATTTGAATACGTCAAAATTAGACACAGTAGTCTGTGGTTTATTAAGTTATCCAAAGAAGGCACCAAAGCAGGTATGGAAGGACCACAGATATAACTGGCAGCTACGTCTGGGGAGTATTAACTAAGAAACACTAGGTGGGTCAAAGGGGTGCATACAATGCAAAAAACAAAAACAAAAAGTCTTACTTCTGAGAGGGAAGTTTTGACTACTTTAGAAATAGATATAATTACACAGTATGGGGGGGGGTTAAAAGGAGAGTGAACAAAACAACTTGAAGTCATAATGACGGCAAAGTGACAGAGGGAAAAGGCAGCTCTCATCCAGGAGCCTGGTGGTTGTGGCTGCAGGGACAGTGGCCTCAGCTCCATACTGGAGTATTTTCAAGCAGTTCATTTCTCAGTAGCCAGTAGTTTAATATTAACTACTTATAAGCTGGTCCATATTTTATTGGGTAGAATTAAATGAGTTAAGAGAAATAGGGAAGAGGACATTTTGTTTTCTGGACTCCAAAAGAACAGTCTCCCCAGTTTACGCTTTAAAATCACTAATGCATATCTGCGTTGTGCCTTGGTGCCTTTAATTGCATTATGGTTAGTACTCAAACAAGCACTACTATTAGCCTTCTGTTACTCAAAAAGCAAACAAAAACATTTTTCCCAGACAACACTTAAGAGAGATCTTCAATGTGTGTTATTAACATTCATGCCTGTGAGACCGTTCTTAACGGTGAGGCCAATCTCTCCACTCATGCACAGAAGGACCTGGCTTAACAGTCATTGTTCTGACAGAGGAAGGGACAAGGCACTCCTCTGAGACTTCCGCCAACTGGCACAGGTCACAATGAATGAACAATACGTACTGACATTTGTGTCTTCCACAATTCATGATAAATAAGCAAACTGGTTATTTGTAATCAGCCAAACTTGCTTCTGTGAAAAGGCTGCTGCTGGACGTTGCAGAGCTCATGTTCCTTCCCAGTATCAGAAAGGGAAAAAATCAAGTTACATTTATAGCTGGTTTTATAGTTTCAAGCTCTTGTCTAGCAAACACATCTCTTTCCAAAATGACAAAGGCTTATTACCACTTCTCAAAAGGTCTATTAAACAACTCTACTTTAGCTCACAGTCATTTTACAGTTGAGTCTGGGGGTCATCATTCATGCAGTTAATACAAATGGCTTTCCTTCCATTAAAACTGAAGCTGATATGTATTAAGATCAAACCAATATTTTTGTGCTTAACAATTGCCTACAAATAATCGTGTACAGCTGTGTGTCTTCTCCAGATCATATTTTCTAAAGGACCTGCTCCTACCCTTGTTGAACACAGGACTTTTCATAAGTGCCTAAAACTAAAAAAAAAAAACCCAGGACACAGTGAGCGAGTTTGCTTATGTCTCATCTTGTATAGAATTAGGGGCTGGAAGAGACAGATGTTTGTGGACACAAATTGAACTGTAAGTCAATCACAAGGCTTTACCTTGGCTTTCTGGTACTTAACCCTTAGAGAACTGCATCAAAGAGCAGTCACTTCACTGTCACTATGGAAATAAAGGAAATCAGACATCTCACAACACCAAGAGGAAGAATTAGGAGAAAACTCAGAAGCATCTAGTTATTTTAAACCAAGTCACTTATAAATCATTACTGGCTGAAGAACATAAGGACTATTTCCACTTAATATTTGATTCTCACAGAGGTAAAAAGTTCAAAAGCTTAAAACAAGGAAGGGGAGAGGGAAAGAAGAGACATACTAAACTAAACCAGTCTATCATGTAATTAAGCAAAACAGCAAAATATTTTGAGAAAACACACAGGCCTATCATTATGTGCAATAGTCCTCCATTAACATTCTTCAAGGAAAGAGTGAACTGGGACCCCTGGAAGGCACAATGGCACTGCCAGAGCTGATCGAGTCACCAGTCCCTCCTGCATCCACACGCGTACAAGTACAGGATGTGTGCGCTTTCCTACAAGGCACAGTTAAAATGAAGGAAAGCAGACTGTCTGAGTCACGCCACATTTAATTCTGGCACTGCCCGTAGGTTTATTAAAGTAATGGCATTTATTTATTTCTTGGGGCTCCACATTTGCTCTGCCACATATGTTAATTAAAGCAAATCCTAATGCTTTTCTATCAATTCTGGCAATTTTTGTTGTTGCTATTGCTGTGATAAGAATGAAGGCCTCAATGAAGATCATAGACGTCTCCCTCTGGCGGGGGACAGAGCCCAGTTGGTAAAGAGCTTGCCTCGTATGCACAAGGCCTGGGTTCAATCCCCAGCACCACACACACACATACACACACAAAGTTTCCCTCTGTGATGGGCCATATTGATTCCAAAAAGTAGACTATAATACAGCAATTTGATTCTCCCATGCCTGGGGGCGGGGGACACACAGATTTTTTAAAACTGAGTTGAAAACCTTTGAAAAGGACTTTAACTTCATGGTACAATTCCTGGCAGTGTTGGGGAGGCTCAACTTTTGCTGTGCCTGGCTCAGGCTTACTTCCTTTTCTCCTGCAGCCATTTCTCAGAATCCCTGAATGTGACTCCTCTCCTCGTGTCACAGCATCCCCAATGACCAAATTCTACAATGGCCACCGATATTTGATGCTCTTAGTCAGCAACAAGTGTTCCTCTTAGACCCTGCAGAGTTTGAGAACCAAAAATATTTCAATTTGAAGTTGTGGATTTCATGGTTTTACTGTGTGTCAACTTCAACCATAAGTGCCTACTTGAACTAAGGGTCAATTAACTGAGTGATTATATGGAAAATATAAGGAAGTTTTTTCCAACAAAAATGAGTTTACTGTCTCATAGGTCAACTATGAGACTGTGGAGGTGTGCTTCTTCATCCACTTAGATACCGCTCACTGCCCTTCTACCCAGATGCTTGCAAGCATGGTCTCCACCTTCCTAAGCAGAGGCAGCTTCAGGAATGGAAACTAATATAATGTTTGCCTAATATAAAGATAACTGACTTGCTAAATACAGAGAAGTGTCTGCCTCTGAAACCAGAATGTTTTGTCAAACATACTCCATTCTATTAGTTTGGAAAAAGTTAATTTCATTTTAAGTTCAAATTATTTTGTGATTTATTTATTTTTATTTTTTTTTTAATTTTTATTTTTATTTATTTTTCTCAAAAGTTGCATTTAAATACATGTTATCAAACATAACAGAAAAAAAAACAAATTTTCAGAAGCTGTACACACTATTCACTGAAGTGATTTATTTTTCTAATAGTCTCCACCCCCTCCTTAAAAATAAATAAGGAGAGCACACACCTGTAATTCCAGCTACTCAGGAGGCTGAGGCAGGAGGACTGCAAGTTTCAGGCTAGCCTGAGCAACTTAGCAAGACTCTGTCTCAAAAAATTTTTTAAAAAGGATGGGAATGCATCTCAGTGGTAAAGGGCCCCTGGGTTCAAAAGAAAGAGCGGGAAGAAGGGGAAAGGGAGAGGAGGGGAGGGAGGGAGGGAAGGAAAGAGAGGAGGAGAAAGAGGGGAGGGGAGGAAGACAGAGTTTTGTTTAAATAAATTTTCATTTCCAAGCATTTCTATTGTACTCAGCTACTAAAAGATAATACTACCAGAGTGCTAAAATTCCAAAAAGGATGAAATATTAACAACTGCTGGTGAATCGTTATTAGGGGAAAGGCTAACTTTCAAGCTGCAGCTGGCTTTTACAAAGTCACTCATATAGTAGTAACCTAGCACATTCTAGAGCCGGGTCGTCCAATATGGTAACAGTCAACTACAGATGACTATTTCAACTTAAATCAATTAAAATTAAATAAAATTTAAAATCCAGCTCGTGGGCCACTCTTGCCATATTCCCAGTGTTTGGTAGTCACATGTGGCTAGTGACAAGCACACTGGAAAACACAGAGACAGAACAATCCAGAGCTTCCATCATTACAGCGGTGCTTTAGAGCACCAAACTTGACTCCTAGTTTAGTATATGGAAGAACACACTGTGCACATTTAAAAGGCTTTTATTTAAGTTATAAATAGAAATGAAAATCTTATCAATCAGATTTAAACAATCTTATATCACATGAGATTCCAGCAGTTATTTGTTTATTTATGGTACTGGGAACTGAACTCGGGGTGCTCTATTGCTGAGCTACATAACCCCAAAACTTTCTAAGACAGGGTCTCACTAAATTGCCCAGGCTCACCTTGAACTTGCAATCCTCCAAGTAGCTGGGATTAGAGGCATGTGCTACCAAACTGAACTCAGCAGCTACTTATTATTTTAAAAGTATTGCTTAAATGCAAAATGCACAGAAGAGCAGAAATGGGACTTATTACAGAATGTACATAGTCCTTGAAAAATTATAAAAAGACTGATTTCATTAAGTATTTTAGCATTAACAGTGCTAAAGGACATCAATTATTTTAAAAATGGCTCTGAAATCAATTGTAATTTGATTAAATTAAAAAGCAGGCTACATGATGGACACAAGGGTTTTTGCTCCTTCGCATCTTCAGTGGAGGGTCAGTGTTTCAGGGTGGCTCCAGCTGTAGTTCCAGCTGCACAACTGCTTCAGACCTTGGATGTTTTAAGATGTGCGTGGAACAGCTGTGTACCTCCAAACCAGCTCACTTGGTCCTAGTATTTTTAGATATTGACTACTTTCCCAGCTTGACATAGTCAAGGACAAAGTATCGAATGAAAGGACTCATTCACATTATGACAATTTTAAACAAATTAACATCTAGATTGTCAATTTTAACTTTACTATTTCTAAGTATATAATATCACAGATAAAATCTGTTTTTTATGTTGAATTGAAAGACTGGTCTTTTAAAAAATTTAGTCAAAAAAATATTCTGCTCTGAAAATAAAAATGGATCTTTTCAAAGATCAAAATGAGTATCAAAATCCTACGATAGAAATAAGAGCAACTTAACATTTCTTTCTATGTGTGATTAGTGAAGTAGCAAAAACAGAAAGCTCCAGGCATTTGGGATATCCTCTAACTGAGTAAGACAATTCAACTTAAATGCAAACTAAATTTGACTAATATAAAAATTTAGGAAGATCATAAATCTAACAAATTCAAAGTTTTAAAGAAATCTCAGAGAAGTAGTTAATAAATTCAGCTTCAGAGATCATACTTTAACTGGAACTATTCTCTAAAATCTTTTTTAAACTATTTTAATTGACATCATAATTACACATATTTATGAGATAAAATCTTTTTGATCACACTATAAAAACAATACCTTCTCCACATCAGAAATTTACAATCTAAGTCTGAGATGAAAATTTCAGTGTAGAAAATCCAAGAAACATCAAGCACTGTTAAAGGTTTCACCAACATATCTTCTCTAGATATAACACTGAGAATATGTTTGATTAAGTAAAAACAATAATTAACCTAGAATGTAAATAATAAACCAAGAAATACAGACCAACTAGAATAAAAGCAATATATTTAAATGTCTGTAGTGCACCAATAAAGTCTCTGGAATCTCTTTGCAGTATCTAAGAAAGAGGATGGTAGTGTCCAGAGCCCCCGCCCCAGCCGCCCGCACTCACCATCTGCAGAATCGCCCCGTACAGCCGCAGGAGCACTTTCCGAGGCTCATCAGCAACCGTGGCCACGGTGTCAGGTAAGGAGCACTGGAACAGCATGTTGCTGAGGCCACCTCTGTCAGAAATCAGAGGACAGTAAACATCCACACTATGAAGGTAAGCCAAGTCATCTTGGATGAATGCAGACCAACAGCTTACACAGGGATTGCTCCTGGGGCGGTCCTGGCCGTCCTCTCAGAATACTAGGATGGAACATAAACGGTGAACTTCACAGTTTTCACATTAAGTCCACAGTCACACAAGTCACACAAGATTGAGCAAATTTCCCATCTGTTTTTCTACAGTAAACTTGGGGAGAGGTTTTTAAAAAATTGCCTGTGTGTACCCAGAGAATGCCAAGGGCCAGAAAGGAACCTCCTCAGCACTAGGAATGGGGGACATCCCAGACATACTCCTCTCTACAAGGTCATATTCTTCTAGAATCCAAGATTTTCATTTTTATTTCCATAATCCCAAAACTAGAATACCAGGCCCTTCTTCTCCAAGGCTTTCCACTGGACTTGTGGTTCCAGAATCTACCTCTTCTCTGCCAGCATAAAATGTCCTCAACCGATTTTAACTACCAGCCTTCTCAAAAGTCTCACAATAGCTGAGTGCATCGGCACATGCCTATAATCCCAGCAGCTCAGGAGGCTGAGGCAGGAGGATTGTGAGTTCAAAGCCAGCCTCAGCAACCACGAGGCACTAAGCAACTCGGTGAGACCCTGTCTCTACGTAAAACACAAAATAGGGCTGGGGAGATGGCTCATTGGTCGAGTACCCTTGAGTTCAATCCCCAGTACCCAAAAAAAAAAAAAAAAAATCTTGCAATATTGGGCTGAGGGTGTGGCTCAGGGGTAGAGTGCCTTGCCTGGTATACACGAGGCCCTGGATTCTATCTCCAGCACTGCAAAAAAGAAAGAAAGAAAGAAAGAAAACCAACTTGCAATACAAACTGGGGCTTTCCCATGAAACAGGGGACCCCAATGCCCTACAGTCAGATTCACCTCTGACTGTAGTGGACTTCACTACATCCTATTCTTATATCTAGCCAATAAACCTTAGGAAATACTACTTAAGCAAAGCACTATGGAGGAAGCAAGAGTAATAAACCACACATGCGCTGGTCCTTGCCTTCAAGAAACACAGAAACTGAACACAAATTTCTTGTTTACAATTCTGGAGTCCATAAGTCCAAAAATAGGCCATACATGACTAAAATGAAGGTTATGGCTGGAGATCAAAGGACATACATCATACCCCAGGAAACACAAGATAACTAGAAACAGATGCTGAGTGAGTTAATGGATTTCAAAGAACAAGGGTGACTGGGGGAACACAGGTTAGTGTTCACTGGGGACAGAATGTCAGACTGAAAGGATAAAAGGTTCTGGAGATGGATGCTGGTGGTGGTGAATGCTCAGTGTGCACGTACTTAATTCCACTCAACCATATACTTAAAAATGGTAGATTTTATGCTGTTTATTTTACCAAATTTATAGCAAGAAAGAATGAAGAGCAGGGAGCACGTGTATATGGCTATAGTCCCAACTACTTGGGAAGCTGAGGCAGGAGGATGGCTTGAGGCTGAGTTTAAGGCCAGCCTGGGCAACACAGCAAGGCCCCATCTCTTTAAAAAAACAAACCAAGTGGGGCTGGGGCTCAGTAGTAGAGCACTTGCCTTGCACATGTGAGGCACTGGGTTCGATCCTCAGCACCACATAAAAATAAATAAATAAAGGTATTATTTCATCTACAACTAAAAAAATATTTTTTATAATATTTTTTAGTTGTCAATGGACCTTTATTCATTTATTTATATGTGGTACTGAGAATCGAACCCAGTGCCTCACGCATGCGAGGCAAGAGCTCTACCACTGAGCCACGTCCCGGCCCCTAAAAAAATATTTTTAAAAAATGAAGTATTAGGGCTGGGGCTGGGGCTCAGTGGTAGAGCATTTGCCTCGCATGCGTGAGGCACTGGGTTTGATTTTTAGCACAACATAAAAGTAAAATAAAGATATTATGTCCATCTACAACTAAAAATATTTTTAAAAAAATGAAGTATTAATACATTCTACATGAACAACTTTAAAAACATCTATATGATCCCGTTCATATGAACTGTCCAAAAGCAAGGAAATCTATAGCAAGGGAAAGTGAATTACTGATTGTCAGAAGCTTGGGGTAGAAGGCAGGGGGAAGGGGTGGGGTTTCTTTGTGGGATGATGAAAATGTTCTAAAGTTGACCATGCTGACAATCAATGGCATGTCTCTGTGACTATACTAAAAACCTCTGACTGTACACTCCAAACAGGTAAATTTAAATGGTACAGTATGTGAACTATATAACTTATAACTATATAAGCCTGTGATTACAGGCTTGCGCCACCGTGCCCGGTTCCTTTTTATTTATTTTGAGACAGGGTCTCACTAAGTTGCCCAGGTTGGCCTTGAACTTGGGATTCTCAAGCCGTTTTAAAAAAAGAAAAAGCAATGATTTTTTTCTTAAACAATTAAAAACCTTGAATGTTTCTATGCAATTTCCTCAAGATTTAAATAAGCCACATTTAATGGCTTACTTAAAACAATTATTAAGAATCTAGGAAATGGGGCTGGGGTTGTGGCGCAGTGGTAGCGTGCTTGCCTAGCACGCGTGAGGCACTGGGTTTGATCCTCAGCACCACATAAAAACAAAGATATTCTGTCCACCTACAACTAAAAAAATAAATAAATAAGTATTAAAAAAAAAAAAAAAAAAGAATCTAGGAATGACTAAGGACCAATTTTCCCAGAAGACAAAGAATTGTTCCTTAGTTTAAAAGATCAGAAAGAACAGAGAACCCACAGTTCCTGGTTTTCAGAGCCAGCAGGAAACAGTCCCCAAGCAGCCTCACCCTTTCTGCTTACCTCAGGGCAGCAGCTCCTCTATAGGGCTTAGGGGAACCCCACCCCCATGTCCAGCCCCTGCCAACAAGGGCTTCTGGCTACCAAGCAACAGGACAGGCATCACATCAGAGTTAAAAGCCCTGGTTTTTCCTCCTGTCACACACTCTTGAAAGCTCAGATAAATGCCAGAGCAAACACATAAACTACTGTTCCAAACTGTGTGAGTCAATTCAAAGTCTGTCCCCGTACTCCTACAGAAGGCAGGCAGGCTAACTTGGCCAGAAACAAGCCCACAACTTGGAAATCCTTTATCGACTGTGCTACCTGCAGTCTGTTGCTCAACAGGCTTTAGTGAAAAAGTTGTGGATTATTACTTAAGGATAGTCTGAATAAATCAATCAAGGTCACTAGCACCAGTGACCTAAACTAGAATAAGAAACTCCTTAGAAAAAAGCCAGTGATTAATGTGTCAAATAATATCACTAGGAACAAGATGATCTGGTAGAAAGAAAGGGCACAGAAGAGGTAGTAAAAATGTAAGAGCCTAATTTGCTATATAATTTGTTGGGAACATCCTCCCAGGTGCCCTCAAGGATTTCAAAATTTGTGAAACCACAAATTTGTCATCCTCACGTATAATAGCTTTACAGTAACATAAGTCATAATTAAATAAAGGAGGCATAAGATGTTCATGCAAAATATCAAAGTGAAAATGAAACATTTACTTCACATTCAACACACACAGCCACCCGTGACAGCAGGGAACTGAAAAGACAGGAAACGCCAAGACCATCACTATGGAGCACACCTGCCATCCCCACGGCTCAGGAGGCCGAGGCAGGAAGAGCTGGAGCTCAAAGCCAGCTTCAGCAACGACGAGGCACTAAGCAACTCAGTGAGACCCTGTCTCTACATAAAACACAAAATAGGGCTGGGGACGTGGCTCAGTGGTTGAGTGCCCCTGAGTTCAATCCCCAGTACTCTCCCCTCCCAAAAAAAGACCATCACTTACCTCCAACCCGTGATTTATTTGTTTGTTTTGGTTCTGGGAACTGAACCCAGGGGTGCTTTACCACTGAGCTATGGCCCTCAGCCCTTTTTATTTATTTATTTATTTTTTTTTATTTTTTTGGTACTGGAGATTGAACTCAGGGGCACTCGACCACTGAGCCACATCCCCAGCCCTATTTTGTGTTTTATGTAGAGACAGGGTCTCACTGAGTTGCTTAGCGCCTCGCCCATTGCTGAGGCTGGCTTTGAACTCACGATTCTGTCTCAGCCTCCCAAGGTGCTGGGATTACAGGCTTGCACCACCGCGCCCGGTTCCTTTTTATTTATTTTGAGACAGAGTCTCACTAAGTTGCCCAGGTTGGCCTTGAACTTGGGATTCTCCTGCCTCAGTTTCCTATGACTCTTTAAAACAACACTGATCAATTAATAAGCAGTTCAGAAAGCTTCTTTTATAGAAATTTAATCAGAAATGAAAATGATCAAATCAATTTCTCTTGTTATACAGCTAATGAAGAATTCACTTTTAAAAAAAAAGTCACTTCCAGGGGCTAGGGACATAGTTCAATGGTAAAGCACTTGGCATGCACTAGGCCCTGGATTTAATCCCCAGCACTGCAGAAATTAATGAATGATTGAAGGTAACTCATTATACATAATTGGTATATTGAATATCAATATGAAACAATCTCTACTATACAGTGTTCAGTGTTCCTTTAAATACAAAACAAAACAAAAATAGTAATCTGTTGAAAGTACTAAGAAGGGAAGGGAGAGCTACATAACCTTAGCTCCTTGCACAGTGCCCAACACACAGTAGGCTCCCAATTTTTCGTGAAAGAATGAATATACTAATGCATGCACAAAACCTCCCTGGGAGAACATTTAATACTAGTAATGCCTACCTCTAGAGATGCTCGAGGTCAGGGTAGAAAAAGGTTTATTTTCTAGGATACCCTTCTGTAAAGTTTCTAACTCATTATCTTTTAGAAATTTTCAAAATAAATAAATAAATAAATGGGGCTGCAGTTGTAGCTCAGTGTAGAGCACTTGCCTCGCATGTGTGGGCCCTGGGTTCAATCCTAGCACCACATAAAAATAAATCAATAAATAAAGGCATTGTGTCCATCTACAACTAAAATAAACACCAAACAAATCAAATAGGCCTTGTGTTCCAACTGTCCTTTGTCATCACTTCATGAATGGAGCACACAGGAGCGAGCTCTCCCACCTGCTGGTGTACATGCTGAGTGCCTGTAACCGTCCACATGTGAAAGACCTGGGCCCATGGCGGTGCTACTGGAGGAGCTTTGGACCTTCAGGAAGCAAGGTTTTATGGGAGGTACTTAGGTCAGTGAGGGTATGCCCCTAAAGGGGACCTGGGACACTGGTCTCTTCCTCTCTTTTGCTTCCTGACCATAAGGTGAGGAGTCTGCTCTGCCACAGCAGACTGCCATCCAGCCCCTCACACAGGCCCAAAGTGATGGATCTGTTGATCTTGAACTGAAACTTCCAAAACTGTGAGCCAAAATAAACCTTTTCTCTTTACCAGTTAGCTATTTCAGGTATTTGGTTGCAGTCATGGGAAGCTGACTACCACGCCACTTGGCTGAATGTCTCTAGTCATCAAGAAGGTGTAGCAAGCACCATGCTACTCCACAACAAGTGGAGGCCAAGTAAATATGCTTAGGTGCAGCTCAGTGGCAGATCATTTGCCTAGCATATGTGAGATCTTGCATTTGATCCCCAATACCACAAAAAAAGCAAAAAAAGGTATTCTTGAAAATCTGAAATCTCTTCATACCTCTCTCCCTCCCGCCTTGCGTATGACCTGGCAAGCATGGTGTGTATTAATGACTCAAGGCCTTTACTGGTCTGGGGGTCATCATTTTGAATATGAAATATCATTGTAGGGTATTGGAGAGAAGAGACACAGAGGAACTCAGATTTGAACTGATTCCAAAGCATAACAGGAAATATTTTTAATTTTATAATGCTTTTTCTTATTTTACACTTTTCCTTAAAAGAATATAGAAAATTTCCCATGAATTGGGTTCTAATTAAACTTTTCCATAAACACCCTTCCTGTAGTCACCTGACATAACATTCTGAGTATTTTCCCAGACCTCCTTTTCACTCCCAGATTTCCTGTTTTGAACCATTCAAAAGGCCAAAATGTCTTTTATTCATACAACATACAGTAACAAGGACTAATGTGCCTCTTGGTGGCTTTTCTCCCTTCAGATTCCAAGTCCTGCATCTGCAGCTTGTCTTTTCGCCCCACACATCTTCCTCTGCACCCTTTTCCCTGAGCCAACAGCTCAATCCTTTTCAAGGGAAGTCAGCGCCACATGAAGTGTCCCAGTGAAACGGGCCACGCTACCTACACTAAGGGTGAACCCATAACACACTGAAACTGGAAAAAAATCATTAACTTCCTCTTACTTTGCTATTAAGTCACCCACTACCTTCCAAGTAAGCTACTCTAACATCTAGCCTTCAATTAACTGCTAGGCTTCACAGCAGCCTGTGGGCGTTCAAGGAGAGACAGGGAAAACCGTTCATCTGACTTCAGAGGCACATGCCACTCACCATCAAGGCAGCAGCTGTCAGGGAAGCAGCCAGGAGCCCTGTGGTGGGGACTGCTCCCCACTGACACACAGACAATAAAAATCCAACTGTCATGTGGGAAAGGAAAAGCACCTATGGCACTGGCAGCTGTAAAAACCATCCTTCATTTACCTCTTTCAAAGTCCTTCAGGATGGGACACTACAGCACAGCTCCTAACTCATCATCCCTCTCTAGCCACCATGCCGCAGGTTCAAGATGTTACCTCGGTTCCAGAGCACACAAAGTCAAAGGCAGCTTTGCAAATCCTTCCAGCTATTCACCAGCTATAGCAAACACTGAGCATTCTCATCAGGCTGGCTATGAAAACTATATTCTAAAAAGTTCACGTAGGGCTGGGCATAGTGGCGCACACCTGTAATCCCAGCACTTTGGGAGGCTGAGACAGGAGGACCGCAAGTTCAAAGCCAGCCTCAGCAACGGCAAGGCACTAAGCTTGGCACTAAGGTCTCAGTGAGACCCTGTCTCTAAATAAAATACACAAAATAGGGCTGGGGATGTGGCTCAGTGGTTGGGTACCCCTGAGTTGAATCCCCAGTACAAAAAATAAAAAGTTCATGTAGACTGTAAAGACACTCTGGGTATAAAACCAAGTCAAATCTGAGTCAATAATGTCATCAAAACCTCCACTGCCCCAAGACTAAAGCTAAATAGTCTTGTAGATATAATTTACCTGCATTATGTGACCCACTTTAAAACATACCCCAGAGCATCTGGAAGCTGATAAGAACTCAGTGTCAACCCTGGACACTTGTCAAAATAAAAAATAAAAAGGGCTGAGTATTCAGCTCAATGGTAAAGCACCTCTAGGTTCAATCCCTAGTATTGCCAAGAAAAACAAAACAAAACAAAGAAATAGATTTCCGAGTGAAATCACTTTACTCAGTAATGATTTACAATATAATACAATCTTTATTTTAGCAAAATGTATTTAAATAGCTTCTCCAATGGCTTATATCCTCCATTTGTAGGCTTGGCAGATCTAAAGAGGTCATTTAATTTCTGTTGCAACGCTGTAAGCAGGAAAAATCCTTGCTATACAACAACCTAGTGGCTTATCCAAGGTCTTGAAATATGTCATTCTATACATCTGTATTTTTTTTTTAACCACTTGTAAAACGACTCAAATGTAAGTGAGTCAGCCCAATGCTCTGGCAGATGATAAACCTGTTTTCTCCACAGAAACCTTCAAGAAAAAGATTTGCATCTGCTGAGGCTGGAGGTAGAGCTCAGCAGGGGGCACTTGCCTGGAATCTGCAAGGCCCTAGCTAGTTCAACCCTCAAGCACACACGCAAACCATCAGCTGAATTAAAACAGGGAGTTACCTGGTCTGTAGCTAAAAAACTTTATTTTATTGAAAAGAAAAAAGTCACTGAAATCCCTGCAAACCGTCTGCAGGTCCCACAGCATCCAGTCTTACACAAAGAACTCAGTCTCCAGGCTGGGGCCTGACCCAGGGGAAAAAGACAGTAGGCAGCTAAAGAGTTTCAAGAGCATCATCCAAGAGTCAAATGACCAGAAAGAAAAACTACAACACAACTAATTTCTCAGAAGAAAAATGAAGCTTAAGCCACGGGCTGGTTACCTGGAAAACAGCACAGCATAATACCAAAACAGATACTGAATTTAAAGCACAAGGAAAATAAAGGAAAAACCATTTAAAACTCAACTTGAAATAACCATGGGGGGATGGGGGGAGCAGTGCAGTAAAATGACAGCTCCTGTAGTCAGTAATCAGGAACAGGCATCCCAACCCCCAGCTCTCTGCACACAGAGCCTGAGGCACAGTGCAAAGAACAGGCTGTGACATCCACCCCAGGGGGACTGCTGGCTCCAAGAGGAGCCATGTGACCTTGGTCAAGTTACTCAATGCCCCTAAAGCTGTTTTCTCACCACAAAATAATACAGCAGTATCTAACAGAGGTCTTTGTGAGGATTCCATGAGATAATGTGAGCTCCTCATTGTCAGCACCGAGTGCAAAGCAAAGGTTAATCTCAAAGAAGCTGCAGAAGACAGTAGAGCTCAGACATGAGCCCTCCACTCCAGGGAGGCGCAGCCTCCGCACAGCTGGCATGGGGGTGACAGGGAGAGGGGTTTTGCTGAGGGAAGAGGCTGCTGCCCTGTGCAGTAGATGTTTACTCAGCACCATCCTTCCCCCACCCACTCTATGGCAGCTGCACCACCATGACAATCAAAACTGTCCAATGTAGCCGGGAATCCTGGCACTCTGGGAGGCTGAGGCAGGAGAATCGTGAGTTCAAAGCCAGCCTCAGCAATGGCGAGGCGCTAAGCAACTCAGTGAGACCCTGTCTCTACATAAAACACAAAACAGGGCTGGGGATGTGGCCCAGTGGTCGAGTGCCCCTGAGTTCAATTCCCGGTACCAAAAAAAAAAAAGTGCTCCAAGGATCAATCCCCAACCCCTAAAGAAAAGTCCAAAATCACTCCCATCTGAAAACAGATTTTTTTTGGAGGGGGAAGAGGGTAACTAGGGATTGAACCCAGGGACACTTAACCACTGAGCCACATTCCCAGCCCTTTTTTTGTATTTTATTTAGAGGCAGGGTATCACTGAGTTGCTTAGGCCTTGCTGAGTTACTGAGGCTGGCTTTGAATTCACTATCCTCCTGCCTCAGCCTCCTGAGCCTCTGGAATTACAGGCGTGTGCCACCACGTCCAGCTGAAAACTGATTTGTAATAACTGTCTGTGACCCCCAAATTCGAAGACCAATATATTCTCTAGACTGACTTTCAACTTGTAACTTTTCCCTACCTCTATTCAAAATAATGTCTTCTTGATTCACCTAGCTCAGCTAACAGCAGTGCTCTATCCCACTCACCCAGGTCCAAATCCTTCTGGTCTCCAAAGCCTGGCCTCTCCCTATCTCTCAAGTTCTTTCCTCATTTCACTCCTCAAATGTAAATCGCAGCTTCGCTCTCAGCCGCTGAGCTCTCCCTCCCTCCCAAAGCGAATCCCTAAAACCCTAATTTCTACTCACTCTGCCTCACCTCTGGCCCAATTCCCCACAGGAGAGGCCCTTCCACCTTCCACCTTTCGCTTGGAGAACACTCTCACTTCCTCACAAAGTGCCCCAGGCACACCCTCCAGCTTTCTGACCTCCGTCCCCGCTTTCTAAATACTTTACTAAAGCTCAACAAAAGGAGGACTAAGCCACTGAGTGTGGATGGGCTGGGAAGGATGGGGAGATTCCGATCTCACTGTGGAAAGCTAGAGATAAAGGCTTTCCCGACAGGACAGGTAGGCTGTTCCGCTGGCCGCTCCACAGGAGGGAGAGCAGGAGTACCAGTGTAGCTGCACAAGGCTGAGCCTCGGCCAGTGTGCGCAGAATGAAGGAAATACTGGCCTAGAGCAAGGCCTGTGATCCCACGGAGAGTGGCCGTGAAATACCACTCAGGCTGAGGGCAGCTGAGAGTGCAGCACATGCTTATCTACGGGGGGCCCTGGGTTCAATACCTAGGATTGGAAAAACAAAAACTAACGTGCCACTAAACCTCTGGTTTCTAGCCTGGCACATAGGCTTGGAGAGGGCTGCTCAATTCAAACATGCAGAAAACACAACAAACTCAAAAAACCAATCCTTCTTCTCAGATCCGTCAGTGAAGTCACCCCTCCCCTAAAACTGCATGGGCGGGTGGAGACAGAAGGACACCTCACCAGAGCAGAAACCTCAAAGGGAAGCAGTGCGGGGCAGGAAGACCTGCCCAACAACTGCCAACTGCTGGGGGCTCAGTGTGGATACTTCAGTTGTGAATGTCGAAGGAGGGAGTAGGGATTTAGCTCAGTGGAAAAACACATGCCTAGGCAGAAGGCCAAGTTCAGTCCTCTGCCTTGGAAGAAGAAAATAAGAAACTTCAGGGGACTATCATGTGGTGGTCTCCACAATTTTCCATGAACTCTCTACCAGGTCCTCACGGTGAATATTAGAGATAAAAATCCCTTCAAAACTGGATAAGGAAGCACACACCTATAACCCCAGCACTGTGGGAGGCTGAGGCAGGAGGACTGCAAGTTTGAGGCCAGCTTCAGCAACTTATTGAGACCCTGTTTCAAAATAAAAAACAGAAGGGGGGCAGGCATGGTGGTGCAAGCCTGTAATCCCAGTGGCTTGGGAGGCTGATGCAGGAAGGCGGTGAGGCCAAAGCCAGCCTCACCAACTGAAGTGAGGCCCTGTCTCAAAATAAAGTAAAAAGGTGTGGAGATACAGCTCAGTGGTAAAGTGTCCCTGGGTCAATCCTCAGTACTAAAAAATAAAAATCCGTTCATGATTTGGCAGACCAAGGGGGAAAAGAACCATCTTAAAATGCATGGCAGCATCTTCCCCTCCTTAACAAACCCTGTCTGCCCTCAGAAGCAGCAGTTTTGCCAGAGCCTAACCTACCCAGAGAAGGGGAATGTACTACTTCAGTCCCTCTGGTCATCCTGCCCCACCTCAAGGATGGCATCAACACCGAGCATGACAAAGTTCACTGGCTAAGGGACAGGCTCACCAAAAGGCTGAGCCCTAATCACAGGACTGCAGGTTCAACATGCAAAAATCAATTAACATAATTTATCGCATCAACAAGTTGAAGAAGAAAAATCACATGATCATGCTGTGGAAATAAAAGGAAAATCGCCATGAGAGCAACACTGCAAGTGCCTCTCAAAATGGAGCTGGAGTTCACGGAGGAAGCAGGATACAGGCAAGTGCACAGTGGTCTGGGTGTAAACTTGGGTCACCTCTGCCCTTTGACTTCAGAAGCATCTGGAGCCCCTTAACAACCACAGATACATTGTGCCCAGAGGTTCAAGATGCACATCAAGGGGCTGGGATTGTGGCTCAGTGGTAGAGCACTTGCCTAGCATGTGTGAGGCACTGGGTTCAATTCTCAGCACCACATATAAATAAATAAAATATTCATTGACAACTAAAAAAATATTTTTAAAAAAAAGATGCACATCAAGAGGTTACTGAACATTTTGTTGTTTGTTTCTGTTCCCCTGGGGACTGAACCCAAGGGCATTTTACCACTGAGCTACATCCCCAGCCCTTTTTACTTTTTGAGACAGGGTCCTGCTAAGTTGTCCAGGCTGGCCTCGAACTTGGGATCCTCCTAACTCACCTTCCCAGCTGGGCCCTTGTTTCATGGACATTCTCATCCTTTCTACACTCTTGTCCTTATCTTCTGACACTAATGTGCCCCCCTTTCCTCTCCTGCATGTAAGCTCCTGCTTTCCCGCCTTCCTCAGAACACGGACTCAGAGCTATCTGAACCCATGTCTTCTGAACTGCCGCCCCCAAAACCCCAAATAAAGTCTGTTTTCAATGCTGTAGTTTCTCAGTTTGGACTGATCAACTGTATCAATAGGTAAAAGAAAAGCATTTGACACATTGGGTGCAGTGTGCACACACCTGTAATCCTAGCAACTTGGGAGGCTAAGGCAGAAGGATCGCAAGTTCAAAGCCAGCCTCAGCAACAGCGAGGTGCTAAGCAACTCAGTGAGACTCTGTCTCTACATAAAACACAAAATACGGCTGGGGATGTGGCTCAGTGGTCAAGTGCCCCTGAGTTCAATCCCTGGTACCAAAAAAGAAAAAGGAAAAGGAAAAAAGAAACCTACAGCTAACATCATATTTAATGGTGGCAAGGTCAAAACTTTCCCACTAAAAACAAGAACAAAGATGCTCCCTCTCACCATTCCTTTTCAATATTGTACTAGAAATCCTAACTAATGCAGTATGACAAGAAAAGAAAATAAGGAGCTGAGCATGGTGGTGCACAAATGTAATCCCAGCCTCCTCGGGAGGCTGAGGTAGGACAGCAACTTCAAGGCCAGCATGGGCAATCTAGAGAGACCCTGTTCAAAATTTACAAATTGGGGGACTGGGGATTCATCTCAGGGGTAGAGCACTTGCCCAGCATGCATAAGACCCTGGATTCCACCTGCAACACTACAAAGTAAACAAATGAAAGAAAAAAGGAAGAAGGGCACGGCAGTGCATGCTCGTAAGACCAGCTGCTCCAGAGGCCAAGGCAGGAGGGTGGCAAATGTGATGCCAGTCTTAGCAACTTAGAGAGATCCTGTCCCAAAATAAAATATATAAAGGGGTGAGGATACAGCTCAGTGGTAGAGTGCCCCTAGATTCAATCCCTGGTACTGTGAGGGGAAAAAATTTAAAAAGAAAGAAAGAAAAAAGGATAATAAGGTCTACAGATGGGGGAGAACAAATAGAACTGTCTTTGTTCACAGAAACATGATCATCTACGTAGGAAATCTAAAGAGCACTGACAAAAAAAAAAATAGAATACGAGACTACAGCAGGACCATAGGCCATTATATAAAAGTCAACTGCTTTCCCTATGTACTAGCAACAAATAAGTACAACTTGAAATTATAAACACACTACCTTAACATCTCCCAAAAGTGAAATACTCAGATACAAATCTAATGAAATATGGGGGCTGGGGTTGTGGTAGAGCGCTTGCCTCGCATGTGTAAGGCACTGGGTTCGATCCTCAGCACCACATAAAAATAAAGATATTGTGTCCGTCTACAACTAAAAAAATATTTTTAAAAAATCTAATGAAATACGTACAAGGTCTACATGAGGAAAACTATAAAGATTCTGAAGAAGCCAGGCGCGGTGGCACAAGCCTGTAATCCCAGCATTTAGGGAGGCTGAGACAGGAGAATCGCGAGTTCAAAGCCAACCTCAGCAAAGGTGAGGCGCTAAGCAACTCAGTGAGACCCTGTCTCTACATAAAACACAAAACAGGGCTGGGGATGTGGCTCAGTGGTCAAGTGCCCCTGAGTTCAATCTCCAGTACCAAAAAAAAAAAAAAAAAAATTCTGAAGAAAGATATTAAAGAACTACACAAATGGAGAGATATTACATGTTCATGAATAGAAAGACTAATGTTTTCCAGATGTCAGTTCTTTCCAACTAAACCTGCAGCATCAACACAATTCCAATAAAATCCCAGCAAGTTGAGAATCAAGAGACTCATCATGTACAAGACTTAACTGTTGGGGCTGGGATTGTGGCGCAGTGGTAGCGTGCTCGCCTAGCACGCATGAGGCACTGGGTTCGATCCTCAGCACCACATAAAAATAAAAATAAAGATATTCTGTTCACCTACAACTAACTAAATAAATAAATTAAAAAAAAAAAAAAAAAAAAAAGACTTAACTGTTAAGGACCATTGACCCAAGAAATTCCACTCGCCTTTATCCTGGTCAGATCGTGTCTGCAGAGGGCTGGAAAGCTTCACTGTGCTCATGTCCCACCACTAGCACCTCGATTCCAAGTACTGACTACTAGGGGAGAATCACCATGTCACTGCAGGTCCACAGGCAAGGCCATTCCATTATGCAGACCTGGAGTCTGGACACTTGCAGGGCTCTAGTTGTATGAAGTATTTACTTAAAAGAATCATGTCTCCCATTTGTACATAAGCACTACTTTTCTTTTGAATAATGAGTATTTGAAATTATGTGATGCTGAGCATTCTGCTGCAAAACAATAAAACAGAACACACACAGAAAAATCCCAATGAGTTATTCTGGGGGTACGAACAAACTGATTCTGAAGTTTATGTGAAGAGACAAAAGAAGAGCCAACAATACTGAAGGCGAAAAACAAAATCAGAGGACTACCACCACCCAATTTCAAGACCTGTAATAAAACCATGGTAATCAAGACAGTGCAGTATTAGCCAAAGAATGGACAACTAGACCAACAGAACAAAACAGGGTTCAGAACCAGCCCGCTCTGTGACAAAGCAGCATAGGCAACATAATGAAGCAAAATAGTCTTTTCAACAAATGGTCCTGACAACTGGACAATTCACATGCAAGATTAAAGAAGCTAGACACACACAGTATACCCTTTGTTTAAAAAAAAAAAAAAAAAAAAACTAGCCGGGCACGGTGGCTCACGCTGGTAATGCCAGCACTTTGGGAGGCTGAGACAGAAGAATCACTAGTTCAAAGCCAGCCTCAGCAATGGCGAGGCGCTAAGCAACTCAGTGAGACCCTGTCTCTACATAAAACACAAAATAGGGCTGGGGCTGGGGCTCAGTGGTCCAGTGCCCCTGAGTTCAATCCTCGGTACCAAAAAAAAAAATTACAATGGGTCATAAACCTAAATACAAAATTGAAAACTACAAAACTACTAGACAATAACATAGGAGAAAATTAAGACAACCTTGGCTGTGGTGATTTTTTAAATAACAAGACAGGAAATAAATGTCCACTTTTTATTGATGAAATTCAAAATACACTAATTAAATCAAATTTTGAAACATAAGTCTACCCATGAGAAAAATGGAATTGTTCAGGGAGCGTAACAATTAGCTTGAGGTTCAAAGTTAGCTTCTTGTCATTGACATCAGTTACAAACATTTAATAATCTCAGTGCTGATCTGCAATGAGCACTGACATACTTCATCACTTGGAAGGCACTTGGAAAGTTCTACCAGATCCCTCTCTTGATATTAGCATATCATCACACTGCAGATGCAGACATAACAACTCTGCTTTGAAGAAAAGAAAAAAGTAGCTTATTCTGAGTGGCCATGGCCCAGGAACATGGGTTCAAGTTACCCTGAGTAACATGTTCCCTGGTGGTAGTTCTTAGAAACATTAAAGCACTATCCAAGGCTGAGGCTATAGCTCAGTGCAAGAGCACATGCTTAGAATACACATATCCTGGGTTCAATCCCCAGTGCACACTCACACACAAAAGGCATGAGCCGTTGAAAGAAATAACTGATAGGGTTAACTTCACTAAAATTAAAAACTTCTCCTCTACAAATAACACTGTTAAGAGAATGAAAAGACAAGTCACAAACATGGAAAAAATGCTTGCAAAAGACACATCTGATAAAGGATTGTTATCCAAAATCTACAAAGAACTCTTAAAACTCATCAATAAGAGGGATGGGTTGTGGTTCAGTGGTAGAGCACTTGCCTAGTATGTGTGAGGTACTGGGTTTGATTCTCAGTGTCACATATATATAAATAAAATAAAGGTTCCTTTGGTTCAGTAGATAAAGAATGGCAGCTAAATCAGAGCTTTCAAAAAAAAATCAGTGGGGCTGGGGTTATGGCGCAGTGGTAGCGTGCTCGCCCAGCACGCATGAGGCACTGGGTTCGATCCTCAGCACCACATAAAAATAAAATTAAGATATTCTGTCGACCTACAACTAAAAAATAAATATTTAAAAAAAAAAATCAGTAAGAAAACAAGCTGGGTGTGGTAGTGCAGGCCTGTAATCCCAGTGACTTGGGAGGCTAATGCAGGAGGATCACAAGTTCAAGGCCAGCCTCAGTAACTCAGTGAGGCCTAAGCAACTTAGCAAGACACTATTTCAAAATAAAAAAAAGAGCTGAAAATGTGGCTCAGTGGTTAAGTGCCCCTGGGTTCAATCCTGGTACCAAAAAATAACAATAATAAAAATAAAACAATCCGATTAACAAACAGGAAAGAACCTGAACAGATATCTACCAAAGCAGAAGTATGAAAAGATGTTCAACACCATGTCATTAGAGAACTGCAAATTAAAATAAGATACTGGGGCTGGGGATACAGCTCAATTGGTAGAGTGCTTGTCTCGCATTCATAAGGCCCGGGTTCAAACCCCAACACCACCAAAAACAAAACAAAACAAAAAAAAAGATATTAGCCAGGTGTAGGACTGCAACTTGTAATGCCAGCTACTTGGGACGCTGAGGCAGAAGGATCAAAATTTCAAGATGACTCTGGGAAACCTATCTCAAAAGAAATAATAAAAAGGATTAGGGATATAGTTCAGAGGTATAATAGATGCCTAGCATGTGAGAGGCCCTAGATTCAATCCCCAGCACCAAAAAGGAAGGGAAAAAAAAAACACCTGGGGCTGGGGGTGTTGGGGTGTGGTTCAGTGGTAGAGCGCTAGCCTAGCATGTGTGAGGCACTGGGTTTGATTCTCAGCACCACATATCAATAAATAAAATAAAGCTGGGCGTGGTGGCTCACACCTGTAATCCCAGCACTTTGGGAGGCTGAGACAGGAGAATTGCAAATTCAAAGCCAGCCTCAGCAACAGTGAGACGCTAAGCAACTTAGTGAGACCCTGTCTTTACATAAAACACAAAATAGGGATGGGGATGTGGCTCAGTGGTCGAGTGCCCTGAGTTCAATCCCCAGTACCAAAAACATTTAAAAATTTAAAAATAAATAAATGAAATAAAGGTCCATTGACAACTAAAAATAAAAAAATAAAAAAAATAAAAAATCACACACCTAATCGAATGGCCAAAATCCAAAATGGTAACACCACCAAATCACCCAATGCTGCCAGGACGTGGAACAATAAGAAATCTTATTTGCTGCTGGCAGGAATTCAAAATGGAAGCACCACCTTAGAAAGCAATTTACAAGTTGGCAGTTTCTTACAAAATCAAACATAATTCTGACAATATGACCAATAGTCACAATCCTTGGTATTTACTCAAATGAACTGAAAACTTACATCTCCCCAAAAACCTGCATACAGATGTGTATAGTTGCTTTATTCCTAACTGCCAAAGCTTGGAAACAGGCCAGATGTCCTTCAAAAGATGAATGGATAAGCTGGCACAGCCATATAATGGATATTACTCAGCACTACAATTTTTTTTTTAAAGTAAACTATCAAGTCATGAAAAGACATGAAGGAAACTAAGTACGTTACTAAAGAAGCCAACCTGAAAAGGCTGCAGGCGTGATTCCAACAGTGACATTCTGAGAAAGGCAAACCTATGGCAATAGTAAAGGGATGAGGACTGACAGGTGTCAGGAGAGGAGGAGGAATGAGCAGACAGTACAGAGGATGTTTTATGGTACTGAAACTATGGTGCATCATACTGCCATGGTGAATTCACGTCATTATACAGTTTTAGGAACCCACAGAACACCATCTGCAGTGGCACACACCTGTAATCCCAGCTACTAGGGAGGCTGAGGCAGGAGGATCACAAATTTGAGGACAGCATGGACAATGTGGCAAGAACTTGTTTCAAAATAAAAATAAAACCAGAAAGGGCGGGGGACGCAGCTCACTTGTAAAGTAGTAAGCACCCTTGGGTTTAATCTCCAATACAAATAAAAACAAAATTTTAAAACCCCATGGAATATACAACACTAAGAAAAACCCCTACTGTAAATTATGGGCTCTGAGTAACCGTGATGCATCAGTGTAGGTTCATGGATTTTAACAAGCATACCACTCTGCTGGAATTTGTGATAATGGGGAAGCTACACACACCGGGATTTATTCTTATGTGGTGCTGAGGATCGAACCCAGTGCCTCACACTCTGCCACTGAGCCACAAGCCCAGCCCCACACACTGGGATTTAGGGAGTAGGGGATGTACAGGAGCTCTGTACTCTCTGTTCAATTATCCTATGAACCTAAAACTGCTCTAAAAAATTAATTTTTTTTTAAGAAGTGCTAGGGGTGCAGCTCAGTGATAGAATGCATGCTTAGCACTTATGAGACTCTGGGTTCAGTCCCCAGCACGAAGAAAGGAAGGAAGGAAGGAAGACCAAAGAAGTCATCCATCCAAAGAACCAAATTTTCACTGTAAACATTAAAACAGTAGAGATCAAACTTTATGTTGCAATATGAAACTAAAAATTATTTCTGTTCTTACCTTTAGTATCTTTGGATTATACAACTATGTACCTAGAATGAAAAGGAAATCAAGTAGGGAGTTTTGGTGTAATTTTTCCCCAAAATTTTATGATGGAAATATAAAACAATTCATCTTCTATTGACATTTACTGATTAACTTTGGCAAAAATATCTGAGGAGCCAGGTGTGGTGGCACATGCCTGTAATCCCAGCAACTCGGGAGCCTGGAGGAGGACTGCAAGTTCAAAGCCAGCCTGAGCAGCTTAGGCCCTAAGCAACTTAGTGACTCTGTCCCAAAATAAAAATAAAAAGGGCTGGCGATGTGGCTCAAAGGTTAAGCACGCCTCGGTTCAATCCCTGGTACCAAAAAAAAAAAAAAAATCTGAGGATTTGCCAGTTTCAAGGGCCTGGTTTTGCAGGGCTCCTGGTTATCATCCTGGTATCATTCTTTTCTCTTTTAGGGGTCTCTTTGTAGGATGTACTGCAGCAACATACGTATGAAAACTTCTGAATTGCTCTCAAACTTTTTTCATTAAACTTCATGAAATCTTGTACCTTTCTCAAGATTTGCAACTTTATTTCACGAATGAGTTTAAGTGTTTTATCAATTAGCAATGAAAATAATAATACCAAATCCTTGTTCTAACAGACAGGGAGAGGCTAGGGATGTAGCTCAGGAGGTAGAGCACTTGCCTAGCATGAGTCTGTGGGTTCAGTCCCCAGCACGGTGAAGGAAAAAAGAGTAAGACAGGCAGAGAAGCTGGTCTTAGTTGTGATGTCTGGGCACAGATGGATTTTTAAGTGATTAGTTCATTAATAACAATTTTCATGACAATTTTTATTTTCCCCTTACCTCTCAGAGACTCAGGGAACCAGTAGTTTGATAACAAGGACCCTGTTTATAACACAGCAAAGAGGCCAACTGAGCTTAAAAATAACAATTACTACAAATACTAAGGCAGTGCCTACTATGTACCAGACATTATTCTAGAGCTGGAGATACAAAGATGAACACGAAATGCCCTCTAGGAATTCAATCCAACATGAAAGCTAAATCAATAAGCACACACACAAACATGTTAAGTGCTGAAATGTCAAGGCCTGTGTGTTCAAAGTGCTAACAAAAAAATATAAAAGGGAAAACAATTCATTCTGTCTGGTTGTAAGTTAGGCCTTGAAGGAGGAATTTTAAAAGCAGACACCAGGAGGCAGCTGCCAAGCAGAGGGAAGGAGCAAAAAAAGGCCTGGTAACTGAGAACACAAAGCTCATTCAGAAAATGCAGGGTGGGCTGGGATCGTAGCTCAGTGGTAGAGCGCTTGCCTTGCATGCGTGAGGCACTGGGTTCGATCCTCAGCACCACATAAAAATAAAGATATTGTGTCCATCTACAATAAAAAAACATATATATTTGGGGCTGGGACTGTAGCTATAGGTAAAGCGCTTGCCTCGCATGCGTGAGGCCCTGGGTTCAATCCTCAGCATCACATACAAACCAATAAAATAAAGGCATTGTGTCCATCTACAACTAAAAAAATATATATATATAAAAAATATATATATATATATATATATTTTTTTTTTTTTTTAAAAAAAAGAAAAAAGAAAATGCAAGGTCCAGTGGAGCTGGCTCCATGTTGGTCACTGCAGTTTGGGGAAAGGGGTGATTTAACAGTAACAAAAAAGAACCCCTCCGAAAAGGTAGTCTGGGACCCAAGCTGAGACCTTGCAAACAAGTTTGGATTTTATTCCCTAGGAACAGGAAGTCACAGGAGTAACCAATGATATTTGAGAAATACCTGGCAACAGGCTATAGAAGAGGGTGGGGATATGCAGACATCACTGGTGCCTCTTGTTACAGTGTCTAAGCAAAAAGGGTGGGCAGGCATCACCTTCCCAGGCCTCCACAGCTGGATTCCAGGATGATGTAAAATTAGAAATGATTTTAAGACTTGAACCACAATATTAATAACTCAGAGAAAGCAGAAGCACATTTGGGATGGGGAGGACCCAAAGGGATAAATCTTGGACAAGCCGAATGGACTGAGTTGAGGTGGTATGGTCTGATAAACTACAGACGCACTAGCACTCCGCAAAAAGCTGGAGCTCAAGCTGGGCACGGCAGCACACACCTGTAAACCCAGCAACTCAGGAGGCTGAGGCAGGAGGATGACAAATTCAAGGCCAGCCTAACCAATTTGGTAAGGCCCTAAGAAATTTAGTGAAATCCTGTCTCAAAAAATAAAAAGGGCTGGGGATGTAGTAAAGTGTCCCTGGGTTCAATCTCTGGCACACATGCACATGCACAGACACACAAAGCTGGAGAAGGGATTGGGAAATGGAAAGTGTGTATACATGACAGCTGGAGCCACGGCGAATGCAACTGCCCAAGTACAAGGACCAAGTACATTCTTCCTATCCTTAGTTGCCTTTTTTCTTTTTTTTAAGCTGAGGACTGAACCCAGGGCTCTGCACACGCTCAGCACTTACTCTACCACAGAACATCCCCCAGCCTTTTTTTTTTTTTTTTTAGTTGTTGATGGACCTTTATTTTATTCATTTATTTATATGTGGTGCTGAGAATCGAACCCAGTGCCTCACACATGCTAGGCAAGCACTCTGCCACTGAGCCACAACTCCAGCCCCCACCAACCTTTTTAAAAATTTTTTCCCAGGCCTGGGATTGTAGCTCAGTGGTAGAGTGCTTGCCTTGCATGCGTGAGGCACTGGGTTCGATCCTCAGCAC
>PVHX01008934.1:0-79780 GCA_004024805.1 Geosciurus inauris
ACCAAGGAGTGGGATAGCTGGGTCAAATGGTGGTTTCATTCCAAGTTTTCTAAGGAATCTCCATACTGCTTTCCAGATTGGTTGCACCAATTTGCAGTCCCACCATGAATGTATGAGCGTGCCTTTCCCCCCACAACCTCGCCACAACCTAACACTTATTGTTATTTGTATTCTTGATAACTGCCATTCTGATTGGCATGACATGAAATCTTAGAGTAGTTTTGATTTGCATTTCTCTAATTGCTAGAGATGTTGAACATTTTTCATATGTCTGTTGATTGATTGTATATCTTCTTCTGAGAAGTGTCTGTTCAGCTCCTTAGCCCATTTATTTATTGGGTTTTTGTTGTTGTTGTTGTTGTTGTTGTTAAGTTTTTTGAGTTCTTTATATATCCTGGATATCAGTGCTCTATCAGATGTGCGTGTGGCAAAAATTTGTTCCCAGAACGTGGGCTCTCTGTTCACTTCCTTGATTGTTTCTTTTGCTGAGAAGAAGCTTTTTAGTTTGAATCCATCCCATTTATTGATTCTTGATTTTACTTCTTGCACTGTAGGAGTCTTGTTAAGGAAGTAATGTCCTAATCTGACATGATGAAGATTTGGGCCTACTTTTTCTTCTATTAGGATAGGGTCTCTGGTCTAATTTCCAGGTTCTTGATCCACTGTGAGTTGAATTTTGTGCATTTGTGTTTTATATAGAGACAGGGTCTCACTGAGTTGCTTAGTGCCTTGCTGTTGCTGAGGCTGCTTTGAAGTCACGATCCTCCTGTCTCAGCCTCCCAAAGTGCTGGGATTACAGGTGTGTGCCACCACACCCGGCTACTCAATGTCTTTTTAAAAAGACCCCAAAACCTGTGGAACAGGTAGAGAGCTGGCAAATGTCCATCCTGCCATGTGATAATTGGATTCCCCCCGTGGGCAATAAGGACCACTTAAGGTCCCAGCTAAGATAGGGTACTGGCTGGCACTCACCTATCTCAGGGCTCAGTGTAACCCCCTCTTCCTCACCAGGTACCCAGATATGCCCAAACCTGAAAACACCTCTGACCTCCCCTTCTTCCCTGTACCTTGAGTCCCTAGTCGGGGACACAGTGGGGACTCAGGGAAAGGCTTGTTGACTAGCCTTAGGGGCAGCTGTGCAGAAAGGCGGCATTCAGCCCTCTGCCCTGCAGGGGCACACGTGAAGTGCGGTCGCTGCCCGGCCTCCTGGGCACTGGCTTGGACTCCCACCTGAAATCCTAGCTGCAGTGCCCCGCAGGTGTCCGGATGCTGGGGCTCAGGGTGTCCTCTCCATCGCTGCAGAGCCAGCTGCTTATGGGCCAGGTACTGTCGGGGATCCCGCGGAGGGCGGTTCCTTTTGCCCGGTCTTCCCTCTGCTTGGGGATCTGTGGCCCCCAGGTCAGGATCTCCCCAGACCCAGACAGCTGCTGGTGTAAGGTGCCCTGGAGCCCTGGCGCGGGGGGAGCCGCCCAGCTTGCCAACCGCGGGGCAGAGGTGCAGCCAGGGGAGGAACAGGGCGGTGCAGGGGCTTTTTCTTTGGGAGACACCATAGCAGTTGTGGGTGACGGTGACGTACCACGGAACAGGGAGTGTAGGTCTTGGGGGAGCCGTGCGCAAGCCACCGCTCTACACGAGTGGCACCCAAACAATTTCAGCTAAGGACCCTTAGAGCACAAGAACTCCTGCCAGCGTCCCTACTTTTCAGGGGCAGAAAGACAGAGGAACCTGTAGGCTGGGGACAGTCACACTGCTTGTAAGAGGACAGGCTTGCTGGCCTGCATAGTGTGACCTGCATGCCAGCAGCCCGCATGGGTCAGACGACAGGAAGCGCCAAAGGCCGCTGCCTCCCGCTGCAGGCGCAGGCGGGCTCAGGAGCAGCACCCAGTGCTCCTCGGTCCTCCACACTCCAGTGAATAGGAGCCCCTACTCACTCCCCCCGGCTCCTTGGGGAGATGCCCTTCGTTCAGGACAGCAGTGGAGAGGACTCGGGCTTTGGGCCCATTCATCTGTGGGTCTCTGGCTGGCCGGGCACCTGGTGCCGGGTCCTCCTCTTGTCCCCTGCGGGACGTGGCAGCACACCCGCAGCCCTTTGGCCAGCAGTGGTGAGCTCAATCTCAGGCCCCTCTTGCCTTGAGGCCCTGGGGCTTGTGCAGAGGACCACGCACCGCCCCCGGTGGCCAAGGAGGGAAGTGCACCTGTCCAGCCTCTTGGCAGCCACATCCCCAGGATGCAGCAGTCACCTGGGGAGAGCTGTCCCTCCTGGCTAGGGCGTTCGGACTTACACCTCTCCCCAGGTGGGGAGTGACCCCAGGATACTGGGCAGGCAAAGTATATCCTCAAAGGGCTGCAGGCAGAGACCTTGCCCAGACATCCCCAGGCACCCAGAGCCAAGGGCTCCTGCCTGCCTACAGAATCCCCACCCTCCATCACCCGCACCCTGCCTGACCTCAAACCTGCCCTATCCCAGGCCCCACCAGGGCACCCCCTGCAGCCTTCGTTTATCACAGAGAACACCCCACACCCAGGTTGGTTCCTGTGGGCCTCTCCTGGCCTCACCTCAGCCATTCCTGGCCTCTTCCACTCTCCTAGGCCCCTGGCCCTCTGGAATGTTCTTTACACTTCCAGCAGCTTCATCTCAGGAGGCCTCCCCAGGAAGCTGGCCCTGGTCACTGACCCTGTCCCTGCCTGCCAGCCCTGCACCTCCCTTAGGCAGCACCTTGCCCCTGCCAGGCCAAGGACATGGCATGTCCATCACCTCCACAGACCGGTGATGTTTCTTGTGGTTTTGAAGATTCAGTTCAAGCATTCCGAAGAGTGTGCCGATGGCACAAGGAACGCCTTGTGGTGCCACCATTCCCGTCGATCCTTCTTTAGAAAATAAAGCATTGTGGGTACAGTCGGGGCCACCCTGTCTCCCCTCTCCAGAAGGCACTGGCCTGAGACTGGGAGCAGGGATTGACAGTGTCTGGGACATTTCCTGTTGTCACAACAGGAGGATGCTCCTGGCAAGCCGAGGGCAGGGACCAGGATGCTGCTAAACGCACAGGGTGGTCCCAGCGACTGAGAGCTCGTCCCAAAGTGCCCTGGGGAGAATCCTCTCCACGTTCCTCTCTCAATGGGAGGTGTGCCAGTGTGCACCCCCCTGCACACCGCGCCCCGGGTGGGCATCCGGCTACTTGGGTGGCTGCTCTTATGGATGTTCTTGTGCCTGAGCTGCCAGGCGAGAGCGGCGGCACCACCCGCTAGATAAAGTGCTCAGCCACAGTCACAGCCTGGCAGCCAGACTGGAGGAGGGAGGAACCTGGTCCTCCCTGACCCCTAGCCTGGCCTTTGAGCTGGAGGTTTTTGTGGGACATTCACAGCCATCTTCTGGGCGCATCTGCTCCCATCCTGGGCTCACTTTTCTCTTGGACTGTTTCTTTTTTATCGAGTTTTCACAAATTCTTACTGTATCTTCAATGTTGATCCTTTCTCTATCAAATCCATTTCCAATGTTTTGTCTCAGTCTGTTCTTCCTGCTTTTTTACTGATGTCTTTGGTTCTACAGAGGTTTTTGTTTTTGATGTCGTTGAATTGATCAGTCTCCTAAAAGCTTAAACTCACTTTTCCCGTTCATGTCCTTAGGCACCTCAATTTATTTTTGTGTGTGGTTTGAGGAAAGGATATAATTTTACTCTCTGCTTCTTATAAATACATTATTCTGGCTGTATTTGTTAACTAGTCTATATTTAATTTTTATTTTCATATAACTTTTTTAAATTTTTTTTTTAGTTGTAGATGGACGCAATATCTTTATTTTATTTATTTTTATGTGGTGCCGAGGATTGAACCCAGTGCCTCACGCATGCAAGGCAAGCGCTCTACCACTGAGCCACAGCCCCAGCCCTCATATAACTTTTTAGTAGAAAATGTTTTTAATGTAAAGAAAATTTGAACTGGGCACAGTGGTGCACACCTGTAATCCCAATGGCTCAGGAGGCTGAGACAGGAGGATTGTAAATTCAAAGCCAGCTTCAGCAACTTAGCAGAACCCTATCTCAAAATAAAAAATTAAAGGGCTGGTGGTGGGAGAGCACCCCTGCGTGTCAGGCATGTGCCCTACCACAGAGCTACACCCAGTCCCTGTGCACCAGCTCCCCATGTCTGACCACAGTGTGTTCTTTCTCCATCCATCTGCCCTCCTCGCTGTGCCCTGAGTTTCACTGAGTAAGTTTCATTGAAAGTGTGGATGATGTCACGACACCCCACTCCTCAATATTTCAGCATGCATTTCCAAGGAATAAAGACATCTTTAACACAATCACATAGTGTCACCACATCTAAATTTGCTGTAATAATATTATCTGTCATCCATACTCAAATTTCTGCATTTATCCTAAAATGTGTTTTATTGCTGTAGTTTTGTTTTGTTTTGTTTGTTTGTGGATTGAATCCAGGGCCTTGTGTATGCAAGGCAAGCACTCTACCAACTGAGCTAGATCCCCAGGCCCCTGTTGCTGTAGTTTTGAAAACAATTTTGATTCAGATGTCCTTCTGTGCAGGAGAACTTGTCCTGCTTCCTTCCTTCCTTTCTTCTGGTACCAAGGTGAAACCAGGGGTGCTCTGTTCCTGAACCCAACCCCAGCTCTTTTCCTATTTTTTTTTTTTTTTTTAATTTTGAGACAGGGTCTCACTAAGTTGCTGAGGCTGGCCTTGAACTTGTGATCCTCCTGCTTCAGCCTCCTGAGTGCTGGGATAACAGGTGTGTGCCACTGTGCCTGGCTTCCCTTTTCATTTTGTTGTTTGTGGCTTTTTTGTGACATATACATTTTTGAAGAGTAAAGGCCACTGATTTTATGGGATGCCTCAAAACTTGAGTTGTCTGTCCTCTTGTGTTATGGTGTGGATGTGAGGTGTCCCCAAAAAGCTCACGTGTGAGAAGATGCAAGAAGGTTCAGAGGAGAAATGACTGGGTTGTGAGAGTCTTACCCGATCAGTGATTTAATCCCCATGGGGATTAACTGAGTGGTAACTGAAGTGGTGGGTATGGCTGGAGGAGGGGGGGGTGGGCGTGGCTTTGGGGTATTTATTTGTATCTGGCGAGTGGAGTCCCTCTCTCTGCCCCCTGATCACTATGATGTGAGCTGCTTGCCTCTGCACACTCTCCCACCATGATGTCCTGCCTCACCTCAAGCCCTGAGGAATGGAGCCAGCCTTCTATGGATTACAGCCTCCTCTACAGTTGTGCTAGTTGGGTCCTTTAGTCTCAGCAGCCAAAAAGCTGACTAAGACATCTTGCACAGAGTCAACCCAATATTCTTGGGTTCAATATTCAGGGTTCAATATTCATGTGTGCTGCCTCAGAAACGCACCTGCCATGGTGGTAGTGTGTTGGTGGTATTGTGTTGAGACCCAGCCCAAGGTTCCTCACCAGAGGCCAAACCAATGTGGCTGCCCAGTGGTGGACTTCCAGCTCCCACAATCGTGAGCCACATGAATCTCTACATTTTCTTTTCTTTTCTTTTTTTTTCTTGGTACCTGGGATTGAACTCTGGGGTGCTCGACCACTGAGCCACACCCCAGCCCTATTTTGTGTTTTATGTAGAGACAGGGTCTCACTGAGTTGCTTAGTGCCTCGCCGTTGCTGAGGCTGGCTTTGAATTCGCGATCCTCCTGTCTCAGCCTCCCAAAGTGCTGGGATCGCAGGCTTGTGCCACCATGTTCAGCTCCTCTTTGCTTTTAAAGTAAAATAAATAAGCCATGTTGTGCTGTATCACATGAGGAGGCACAGCAGACCTGTTGGTCCCACTGCTGGTGACGTTGGGCTTAGCCACTTGTTTGGGGCTGTTCACAGCTTCCTCTCTTGGCCCTTGACCAGCCCTGTGGGGTGGGCTTTGCGTCCGTGACAGTGCCTGCAGTTCTCACGCCCTTGACCCTCTGCCTGTAGTGCTGGCCTGAATCAGTTGTCACACCAGAGACTGCAAAATAGTCACCGACTAATGTGCCCTTCCCTCGATGTGTCATTCTAAAACTCTTTGGCTGGTATTCTTCTAGAAAGAGCAGCTCCCCACGGCTCACCTCCCCCCGCAACTCATTTTGTAAATTATTGTTCATTACTTTGATTGACACGTGGTGATCGTCATCATTTGTGGGGCCTGGTATGGCATTTTCAATACGTACACATAATGGGCGACGATCATGCCAGGGGAGCCAGCACATCTGTCTCTTGAGACATTTATCGTTTGTGTTGGGAGCATTCAAAATCCTCTCCTCTGGCTCTTCTGAACTGTTGGTTCAGTCCAGTTGTGGACTGTGGCCTCCCTGCTGTGCCGGGCATCAGGAGTTAGCCCTCTGGTCTCCTGCAGCCTACCCTCCCATGTCCTGCCCACCTCTCCCTCCCTACACCCTTCCCAGGCCCTGTGGGCTCTTTTTAAGTATCACTGCAGATCTGTGGTGGTACAGTTTGGACTGTGCCCCAAGGGCTCATGTCGCAGGCTTGGTCCCTGGCTGGTGAGAAGGAAGCCATAGGGGGTGAGGCCTCGTTGGAGGAAGTGGGTCACTGGGGGCATGTTCTCAGAAGGGCCATCTTGTCCCCAGCCCTCCCTCCTTCTCTGCTTCCTGGCCTCTATACGGTGTTCGCCCCCATAGTCCTCCCATGAGGTTCCACCCCACCACAGTCCCAGAAATAAGAGTCAAAGGACTATAGATGGACACCTCTGAAATCCTGAGCCAAAATAAGCCTTCCCTCCTTTTAGATTGATTTTCTCAGGCATTTTGCCACAGTGATGGAAAGCTGTCTGACACACCTGATTTCCTTTAAGAAGAAATTCATGTGGTGTAGTGGTCTTTGCTGATGATATTCTTTTTTTACTCCAGCCATTCCCAAAGAGCCAGTGGGAGTCCCACCAGCTAGCTCTGGGTTCTGTGTCCTCCTTGTTCTGGGAGGGCCTCCTGACTTCAGGAGATGGAAGGCCCAGGCTCTCCTTGTGTGCACTCTGTCCAGCCTTGGAATCAGCTTTGCTGCCCAGAGCCCTGCCTCCTCTTCATGGAAAAGGGTGTTTAGAGGCTATGATCTGGACTCAGGCTTCTCCTCTCCAGGCCTCTAATTCCGACTGAACCCAGGGGAGGAGGAATAGAATCAGGACAGCTCCTGGTCTGGCTCCTGGGTGAGGGGGGCTGGGAGTGGTGGGCTCTCGGCGCCAAGCAGTAGAGGCCCCTCCCTCCTAGCTTCCCTGCCCTAGGTGCCCTGGTCTCCCACTGGCCTTTCCTAACACTCCAGACGTTATCGCTCCTACGTGGGCCCAGCAACATGTCCACCAGAGCCTACACCCCTTCTAGACCTCCCAGGACCTGGGGGGACTCAGGCCACCCCACCACATGCTGGCTGTGTCTGGAGCAGTCCAGGGACAGTAACTTGAGTGCAGGTCTCAGGGACTGCACATGGCGGACTGGCTGGAGGACCTCAAATGTTAGACCCAGGTACACGGCCTCATCTGTATCCTACCCCAGCCCTGGAAATGTGGGAGCAGAGACCTGAGTCGCCCAGCTCACTGCTGCCTCCAGGCCCAGGTGCTGCCCAAGTCCACGACCCTGTACCCTGCGCCCCGCTTGGGCGGCCAAGGACTCCAGAAGCCTCGTCACCCACTTGGGGGCCAGCTCTGCTGTCCTGCTGGGCCCTGAAGGCCTCCCGGGGAGGGCCCTGCCTCTGTCCTTCAGGCCAGCCCCTCCAGGCCTCTTTGGGGGTTGCTGGGTCAGGGTGGAGGGCTGGAGGGGACGATGGTCACCAAGTGACATTGAGATAAGAGCGGGTGGCCTGGGCGGAGCTCCGTGGCTGTCCCATGCACAGGTCACCTCTCCAGTCCTGCCAGCCGCCCCACCCCCACCCTGTGGCAGGAGTGGGGAGGGAGGAGGCACGGCCTTGGAGGAGCCACAGGGGCTGGGCGTGCTGGGTGGGGGCTGCCAGTCTTCATACTTCTAGGTAGGACAGCCAGGGCAGTTGGGCCCTGCCTGGAGGAGGGTGGGTGGGGCAGGGAGTGTGGCCTTGCCAGTCCCGGGGCTCAGGATTCAGGGCAGGGGCTGTGCTGCCCAGTCCACGCTGCCCAGACCTGGCAGTAGGGGTCCTCAAGTTCATGCTGAATGAGGAAAGGGAAGGGGAGGAGGGAGGGAGTGTGGCTACCGCCCTTGGCAGGGGTTGGGGAGGAAGGGCGGGAGCTCCACTAGCAGTTGACCGTGGTGGAGGCCTGCTGTGTGCGGAGCACCGTCCTGAACATCCACATGTAACTCACTCACTGCTCAACACAGCCCTGGGACGTGGGCACTGTTTTGAACGTCCCACTTTATTGTTGAGAATTCACAAGCACAGAGACCCTGAGTGACTTGCTCAGGGTCACCCAGCCAGTAAGTGGTACAGGCCAGCTGGGAACGCTGGTGGGGCTCCAGAGCTGGTGCCCTTCGTGGCCACCTCTCTGTCTTTGCAGTCATCCCTCCCTTGAGCCACCATGCGGGCACTGGGCATCTGTGTAAGACACCAGCACCCAGGACTCCAGCCTCTTCCTGCTGTTCCTGGCTGGGTCTCAAGGGCCACCTGCTCCATCAGCCACAGAGCATCCTCTAGCCAGAAGCCATCTGGAGCACTGCGGCTGCAGGTCACTCCCGTGGCTGCCTGCAGGCTTCCAGCCTCGGGCCTGCCCTTGCAGGGCAGCACATTCTCCAGTGCCACCAGAAACACAGCCACAGACCCTGCTGGGGCAGAGGGGTGCATGGGCAACTCCCGGTTATGAGACCCAGGGCTGTGGGGGAAGAGGACCAGGAGAGGCCCTGGGAAAAGATGGAAGGATGAGGGGTGGCATTCCCTTTTATTTTGGGAGCTTCGTTGATGTTCTGAACATGCACCAAGCCTCACGCGGCACACGGAGGCAGGCGCGCACCAGAAGGCCACTGTCTGCTTCTCCCTGGCCGTGTGACCCTGGGCAACTGGCACACCCACTCTATGGTGGCCAGTCCTTCTTTCTTTGTCGCCTTCCTCTGGTTGGGGAAAGACAGCCCATCTCCCTGGAGGGTGTGGGAAATGGAGTGCGGGGGAAGCGTGGTGGGGGCCCAGGCGGACAGCCTGGGGCGGCTGCTGGGCTCCAGCTCTCAGGCCCACTCTGGGCACCCTGTGGTTCCTGGCTTTGTGGCTCCAGCCTCACGTCTAGCTCTCCTGACATGTGTCCATGGGTCCCAGGAACCTTCAAATAATTTCCTTTGCTGCTTAAATCCCTAGAGTTCGGTTTTGGTGCTGGTAGTGAAGAACCCCGGCCAGACAGGTCTGGACCCGCACTGGTATATCCCAGAGCCCTGTGAGGGGCCTCAAAGTGAGAACCGTCCATAGGGTCGATGGGAGGACAGAGCGCTCATGTCCTCCAGCATGGTGGGGACACATGGTTAGGAATCTATCCTGTATTTCAAAACAGCTACAAGGAGAATTTTGTTCCTCCCACAAAGAGATAATAAATGTTTGGGGTAATAGGTGTGCTAATCACCCCGATCTGATCATGGCACATTATATACATGTATCAAAACATCACGCCATATCCCTCCAAAATTTTTTTTAAATATTGTTTTAGTTGTAGATGGACACAGTATCTTCATTTTATTTATTTTTATGTGGTACTGAGGCTCGAACCTGGCGCCTCACGCATGCAAGGCAAGCGCTCTACCACTGAGCCACAATCCCAGCCCTCTGAAAATTTTTTTTAAATGGAAAGAGCTAGGTGTGATGACATACGCCTATAGTCCCAGCTACCGGGGAGGCTGGGGTGGGAGGTCCACTACTCAAACCCAGGAGTTCAAGGTCAGCCTGGGCAACACAGTGAGAACTCATCTCATAAAAGAAACCAAAGAGCAAAAGTTGAACCTCAGCACACGAGTTTAACAAATGCTGAGGCAGGGGTAATATCTCTGTGTGGGTTTATTTTATGGAAAAATACTAGAACTATCTATCAGAAAACATTAACAGTTATTAGCTCTGGATGGAGGTTGTGGGTAATTTTAATTTAAAAATTATTGCTAGCTCATTTTCCTGGTTTCTGGCTTCCCTACAAGTTGTGATTTGTGTTTTAAAAAGGGAAAAAAATAAGTGAAGCTTTTTTTCTTCAGAGGCCTCTTCCCTTTAACTCTTCCCACCCGAGCTGCACTAGGAAGGGCTGGGTCCCTCCAGGAGCAGGGAGGCTGGCCCGGCTGGGGTGTAGGCAGCGGGGGACCCCCATTCTGCCCCAGCCACCCAGGACTGCCCAGAGACACCATCAGGCTGCTTCCCAGGCGCCCATACTACCCGCTGGCTGGGAGGCAGGAAGACAGGCACCCAGTGTAGGGGCAGCGGGGGAGTCACCCCCTAGCAGAGCTTCCGGAGGGAGCCCTTGCTCAGCCTGCCCTGGCTGCAGGGGAGGAGGAAGAGGGAGGGCCGGGAGGAACAGGGCAGGGCAGGGGGCCCTGGGTGGACGCCTGCCTGAGTTACACACCTCAGGCTGCCCTGAGTGCAGCCCTGCCCCCACTTCTTGGCAACTTCAGGCCAGTTACTTCCCCTCTCTTATCCCCACCCGCTGCCTCCGGAAAATGGGCACCAAGCCCTCCTCCTAAGGCTGTGCTGTGATTCTCAGCTTGGGGCAATTTTGCACCCAGCTCTGCCAGGCCTGGAGACACCCCTGGCTGCTGAAGCAAGAAAGGGGTGCTGCTGGCATGTAGCAGCTGCCCTGAAGCCAGAGATGCAGTTAGACACCCCGGCGTACAGGGCAGGCCCCACCCAGCCTGCCGTGGTCAACAGTGCCAAGGAAGCCGGGGTCAGGACCTGAGGCACGCAGGGCCCTGAGGGTGGTAGCTACCCCAGCTGTGAAATGGGAGCTTGGCTGCTGCTCAGAACCAGATGTGAACATGTGAGCTGGGGGGTGAGGGAGCACCTTAGGAAAGGGGCAGGCATGACTCCGGTTCCAATGACCTTGTTCTCTCCTTCTCCTGGAGGTCTGGAGGATGTCAGGATTTTCCAAATGGCCACTGGCAGCTTTCCTTCCACCCTCGGGCCAAGGTCAGGGCGGAGCTGTAAGCTGGTCCCCGCGGAATGGGGCTGAGGCTCCGAGGCTCTGATTTATAAGCGCTCACCACCCCTGCGCTGGAACAAGGCTGGTCCCAAGGATGCTGACACAGCAGGGCCCAGCTGCGTGGAGAAGGTGCCATGGGGGCCTCTCCTGATGGACCCCGTGGAGCTGTCGGCCCCTCCACCCCCACTGCATTAGCCTAACAGCTCCCCGTGGCCGGCCGTGCTGCGGTCCTGCACCAGCCTTAAGGTGACTGACATGAAGTGCCCCCTCCCTCAAGACCAGGGTCAAGCTGCAGTGGCATTCATTCTCTGTCCCTGTGGGTCAGGCCCAGAGGTCAGGGCTCAGCTCTGTCCCCTGCGTCTGGGGCTGCCACTCTGATTCACCATGCACACTGCCCCTTTGCTGGAACAGGGCCTGGTTCCAGGGACGCCGACACCTCCTTCCCCTGCGCTCGCCTGGCTCCCCTGCTCCCGACTTTCCCTGAGAATTGGCGCCCTCTACGGGTTGGTGCAGCCTCCTCCCGCACTCTGCTTCTGATGGGGACCTGGACCTCTGGCGGTGTGGCTGTAACTGATGTGGCCCCTTCCTCCATATCCTAATATCCCGGTGACTGGAAAGAAGATGGTTCTGGCCAGCTGCCCCCTTCTCCTTAAAAGCAGCAGCAGGTCCCGTTCTGGAAAGCTTGGCTTTGTCCCTGGCCTGGAAGCTATCACCTGTGCTTGGCAGGGTGTTGTAGCAGGGGTGGTTTTTAGTCTCTGGCCTGGAGACTCAGGGGCCTGGATGCCAAGCAGGGAGGGCCTGGGACTTAGGAACTGGTAAATCTGCACAGGACAGAAAACCTCGTTTCCAAAGTTCGCATCACATCAAGGTTTATTTTTTTCTCACACAATCAGAATGGGGCAGCAGCACGGTTGGTGTCCCCAGCTCTGCTAGATCCTCAGAGGCAACTTCTGGGCTCCACCATCCGGAGGGAGATGTGCTCATATCAAGATTTCCAGAGGCTCCTGCCTCCTACCACTCCCCACTCCCCACCCGCCGCTGAACAGAGCCAGGGTGGGAGAGAAGAGAGAGCCAGGGCCCAACATGGGTCCGACTGAGGCTTCATGGGAGCAGGGAAGAGAGGAGGACTTTTAGGAACTTTCTGGAAGCCCCATCCATCACTCCTGTTTACACCTTGTTGGCTTGAGCTGTGTCACATGACCACTCTGGCCCCAGATATGTGTTTTATTTGACCTGGGCACTTTGGCCCATCTCAGTGGGGTTGTCTGAAGATGAACTTGGAGCCTGGGGACCGTAGGGGATCTGACAGAAGGCACTTCCTTGGGGCTGGGAGCTGACTCAGGCAACCTGGTTGTGTGAATGCAGTTGAGAGAGGCCAGAAGGGGGCAGCATTTGGCCTCAAGTCATACTTAATGCCCATCCTGGCTGCTCTGCCTTTTCCAGGCTGTGATCTCTTATTATTCCCAAGGCCACGTTTGTTCAGTTCAGTCTGAGCTTCACTCCAGGAACCTGAGCAAAAGATCCAGGTCTGTTTCCCAGCCTGGAAAGAGCAGACGCAGCTGGCAGAAGCCAACACGAGGGTGACGGCAGCGGGAGTAGTGAGAGCAATTAGGAACCCAGAGGGGGCTGTGGTGCTGCTTGGAAGTAAACAAGTAGGAGAGAAAGGCTTGAAAAGCGAGGGCAGGCGGTGGGGACGGTGACCCCCAAAACTGGAGATGCTGAGTGGCTGCAGAGACTGTTGGGTCCTCAGATAGCAAAGTACCTGAGTCGATAAACCCTGAATTCTTAGCAGCTTCCTTTCAAGACTCTCATTTCCCTCCCCCTTTGCCAATCTCCCTGGTCCTCAGAGGTAAGGGAAAGAAGTGGGTGGCCTGAGGTGGATCTCTAAGGGCCCACCTCTGGTGTCTCTGGCCAGCAAAAAGGCTGTGGCCAGGCAGGCTATGGTCAAGGCAGTAGTGTGGCTTGTGTGTGCGTGTGGGGGGGGTGTGCCCTGATATTGGACTTGAGGCCTAGGGTGCAATAGGTCTGAGATGCCATGCCCATGCTGGACAGCTACAGAGACAGATCACAGATGAGAGCATCAGATTTGGCTTTCCAGAATTCTCTTTGAGCCACTGCCTCTGGCTTCTGTAGCAAAATGCCAAGATACTCTGTATTTCTGGAGGGGGTGGGATACAACCTCTCAGCTTGGGGAAGCTCCTAACATGTAGTCTTTAGCAGCCTGTCCAGGGGGGGACTGCCCTGCTGAAAAGCAAACCAGCTGGGCCGCCTGTTCAACCACACTGGACTCCCTGGGAAGTGGTGGCCCTGATAGGGAGCTCATTTCTTTAAAGCTATTTTGTAGGTTCCTCCTTAAACCCCAAACCTACTGGGTATTCACCAACACAGAAAGAAAGCAGGCCTGGGAGGAAGCAGTGAGCACTCTTTACTGTTTGGTTATACACCATCAGCCACCCGAGGTGACCAGCTCCCACCCGGTCCCTCCTTATAGGGGACAGTTAATACAAACAAAAATAGTTCTCTACAAAACCAAGTTTCCACCCCTCCCAACCCCTCTTTCTACCCCCAACCCCAGACGGTGAGTTCCTTGGTCACCAGGCCTCTGTGGGGCTCGGGGTATGGTGGGTTGCAAAGGAAAATAAAGAAAGAATATAAAAGAGAATCAAGTCAGCGACTAGAGTGGCAGGCAACTGGAGTGGCGGGGCCGCGGGCTGGTGGTAAGCCAGGGCGGCGCAGGGGTGTCTGCAACAGTCCTGCGTGGATGTGAGGTGGGGCGGATCTGGGGGTGGCGGGCAGCGTTTCTCCCGACCCCCTGTCTCACCGACAGCAAAGAAAAAAGTGAAAAGAAAGAGAAATTAAGAAAAAGAAAATAAAGAGGCGGCGGGTAATAGAAAAGGAAAACTAAACCCCAAATCGCAGGCGGCAGGGGCGGCCCCCCAGCGCCCCAGCTGCGCAGCGAGGGCGGGGCGGGGCGGGAGCGCTGCTGAGTAGCACCTGGGAGCAGCTCGCCGCACCCTTGTCGCCGCCGGCCTTGGACGCCTGGACCCCGGGACGCGAAGCAGGGGCCCGGGGCGCAGAGCGCGCTGCCCTTCCTCCCGGCCGCGGTCCCGGCGGAGCTCAGCAGTCCAGGCGGGCGGCCAGCCCCAGCAGCAGCAGGCAGCCGAGCAGGGTGGCGGGGCGCGGGGCGGCCCCGGGCGCGCGGTCGCAGTCCAGGCCGCCGTCGTCGGCGGCGAGGTCGCAGCGGGGCTGCTCGCAGCGCACGCCGGTGTAGCCGCGCGGGCAGGCGCAGCGCTGGTTCTGCAGGCAAGTGCCGCCGTTCTGGCAGAGCAGCTGGTCATCGTCGCATACGTTGGCTGCGGGGCGGAGGGGGCAGGTGACGCGGCTGGTGGCTGGTCCACCCCCCATGTTGGCGCTTCTGTGACGGGCATAGGGGAACCCTTGGGGCGCGGCCTGGACAGGGGCGTGGGAGGCTCAGGGCGCGCTTAGTGGCTGGTGACAACGCCCGGAGAGACCGGGCCCGTCTGCCCCTCGCTACTGCTCCCTCTCCGCCCCCTCTCCTGGCCCAGCGCAGTTCTTCAGGCGCACCTGCTGCCTCGCTTCCAGAGGTTTGCCGTGCTGTTCCAGGAGCCTGGAGCGCCCTTCCACCCTCCGCCAGTGGCTAACGCCAACTTGCCCCTGGGCTCTGCGCCCCAGCTGTCTCCTTTGAGGTTTTCACCCGGGGCGGACCCCGCCCACTAACGCATAGGCACCGCCCACAGGGGTCCCTCCCACCGCCCTGGACCCCGCCCCGACAGCATCAGGCCCCGCCCACCGGGCGGGCGCGCACTCACGGTAGCAGCCCTGGCGCCAGTAGTGCGTGGGCAGACAGTCGTCGCACTTGGGCCCCACAGCGCCCTCGCGGCACTCGCAGAAGCCCGTCTCGTTGCACCGGTCGTGCACGGAGCCGATCTGGTTGCAGTTACACTCTGGGCGGACATGGGCACAGGCGCTCCGTCAGGGCGACCTGTGGGTGCCACCCGCGGAGACCCCATCCCGTAGGGCCTCGCATCCCTCCCAGCCGGAACCCGCATCTGGGCAGCAGGTGGAGACTGCCTGGCAGGTCGAGATCTCGAGGGAAGACTCCTCTTCCTCCCGGGCGCTGGCCGTGTGTGGCTTGGGCTGGTCCCCTCCCCTCTCTGGACAACTGGAGGGGGTACTCATTCTTTTCAGGCAGGAAGAGCAGTGAGTCTGACAGGTGGCAGGCCACCCATCATCTGTCCAGGAGGCTGTGGAGTGTGTGTGTGGGGGGGGTGACCCTCCACAGGGCTGCCTTCCTCCTGCCCAGCAGGTTGGGTCGAGAGGTTGAGTCCCTCTACCAGCCAGTCCTTGAAACCCAGGGCCGGGCCAGGGCTTGGAGACAGACAGTGAGAGAAGGGGGAACTTGTAATGTGACAGGGAGGTCCTGCCCTGTCCCTGCTGCCACTGGCTGGGTGTAGCCCTGGCAGCACAGTTGTTTCCACCTCTCAGAGTGGATGGAAATCCCTGAAGGCTGCTGCTTGGTTCAGGCCCACAGGTCCCACTTCACAGCAGCCCCTCCTCTGCACAGCCAGAGCTGCCTGTCCCCATGGGCAGTGGAGCCCCAGGGCTGGCTGGCGGGAGGCAGCCTCTGAAGCTGAGGCCTGGCCTCTGCTGGAGACAGGTGGGGAGCACCAGGTTACCTTCCCTGGTTCCCTGCCCCTAGGCCTATAGGGGTGCGTGTTGGCTGGGGGTTATGGGTTTGGCCCTCTGGGACAGTCTGTCCCCTGTGGATTTTCTTGTCCTCTACCCCAGTCTTGGAGCAGAGTGTTGGAGAAAGCAGAGCAGGTGCCTGTGGGGCAGAGGGCAACTGGTGTGAGCTGGGCCTCTGCTTATGAAGCATTTGAAGGAGACGCTGCAGCAACAGAAGAGGGTTGAAAGCCTTTCACCTGATCACCTCCTGATCTTACAACATGGAGCCAGAGAGGGCAAGGGACTGGCCCACGTGCACACAGCAAGGCCAGCTCTAGAACCCAGCCTTCCACTCTAACTAGAGTCTCTACATCTGCAGGACCTGTGGGAAGAAGCCACGGGGTGGTCGCTGGCGGAGGGGCTCTGGAGGCACCTGCCGGAGGGGCCCTGGGGTTGGGGTTTCTGCACCAGCTCCGTGATTCCAACACGGTGTCTCCTCCCAGCACTGCCCTGCACTGTCTGCGGATGCTGCGTGCTCACCGATGCAGACGTTCTCGTCGTCCAGCTCAGCCGAGCCGTTGCGGTAGTAGCCCAGGCGGCAGTGCTGGCAGTGCTGGCCCCGGGTGTTGTGCTTGCAGCTGACGCAGGTCACCACGTTCAGGAAGTCGATGTAGCTGCAGCGGTTGGAATGGCCGTAGCACTCACAGTCTGGGCCAGCCGAGCGGGAGAAACACCCACAGTCAGTGAGCATCTGGGGAAACTGAGGCACAGACGAGGAAGGGCCCACCCCAGGACATGCAGAGAGGAGGGAGGCATCTTTGGAAAAGGACCCAGAAGGTGCCCCAGGCCTCAGACACTTCTGTGGCATTTGGAAACAGCCAGGCTGCCAGCTGAAAGCCAGCAGAACTCATGCAGACCTGTGGTCAGGGACCAAGGAGGGCACCTGCTAATGCCTGGCCAGCAGCCAGGGTAAAGTGCTCTCCGAAAGATACCCAAGCACCAGGGTGACTGAAACTGATTCCCGCATGGAGGACAGGATCCTGCTGCCAGGCTGTGAGCTCAGGGAAGGTGGTGCCTGAGTTCCTGGCTGGCATCACATGGCCAGGGGTTCTGTGAATGGATGAATGCATGCATGGATGCTGGGCAAGACGGAATGGCCAGGAGCTTCTTCCCCATGCTGCTTTGGAAGAGGGTTGGGAGAAAACCATCCCGTCCCTTTCTGAGCTTCTCACAGATTTGATTGGCACCAGAGGGCAGGTTTTGCAGGACCCTGGGCCTCTCCCTGCCCCCTCCTGGTCCTGGAGGGCTTCTGACTCTCACTGCTCCTGGAGAAGGGCCATCCCCATGCCATTGTGGGGCTGTCTCCAGCCTCCCCCACATGTAGTTCTTAGGCTGACCCCCACCCAATGGCTTTGCCAGGTCCCATGGCCACCTGGGGCAAGACTCTTATGGTCAGAGGTGGACTCCATGAAGGTGTGGGTGATGCTGAAGACAGAGCTTATGAGAGATGGGGGCCTTCCCACCCACAGGCCTCCTAGACCATCCCCTTCACCTCATCCCTTCAGGAGGTGGCAAGGCATCTTCTAAGAGTCCCGAAGAGCAGCACCAGTGACCTGAGTGGCCCAGATTCTGCTTCAACCAAGCGAGCCCCTGGGCCACAACCTCCCAGGGGAACCAGGACAGGCTATTTCTGGCAGTGACTCTGCTGCTATGTGCCTGCCCACTGTGCCCAGGTTGGCTTCTGACTCATATCTGCTCCCAGCTCCCTTGGGGCTGGAGGGCAGGAGGGAAGAGAGGTGCCATTTAACCTTGACCCAGCTACTCCAGGAGGGTTTTCTGAGCAGGGCACCAGCCGGCCCTCTGCTTTGCACCCTTTTTTTTCCAGTGGAGGTGGGGAAGACATGTGGGGGGAGGGCTGGTCCGGCCCCAGGCCTTCTCTTACCTTGGAATTCTTCAATAGGCATCACTTGAGGAGATTTGGGCTTGAGTTGGAATAGTTTGGAGCTCTTAGCAGGGGCGGGGACAGCAGCGGAAGTGCCCGCAACTTAGAGAGATGAGAAACAAGCTCTTTCACCCGCCACGGTCCAGCTGCCCAGAGTGGGCAGTCCAGGCCCAGTGAGAAGATGAATAAAGTCTCCTGAGATGCCCTGGGCCGGCTCTGGGCCAGCCTGTCACCTGCTCATTCTGAGAAAGGGGGAGGCCACCCTCAGAGACCAGGGGCTGAAGCACATAGCTGCAGGTGAGCTCCCAGGGCCAGCTGGATTCCTTCTCCTCTCTGAGACCATCTACCACTCAACTGGATCAATCTCCCCAAGTTACTTTTCTGTCTTCCCCATAGTGCTGAGATATTCACTGCTGAAGGGTTTCTGACTGGATGAGAACATTGCCTAGGATATCTGGTCCCCCACCCTCCACTTTGGCTCCCCAACTCTGTGGGCATCAGACCATCTAAACCCAGCATTAATGACGGGCATCTCCCATCCTTTCTGAAGAGTTTCCCTGTGCCACTAAGGTGTCTGTTACTGTTCCTGGATTCCCACTTACAGGTGTCTCAAGCCAAGAATGTGGACGCAACTGCCTCCGTTGTCTGGGATCCCAGGGAGGCCCAGCTCCTGTTTGGGGGTGAGCATGCCACTGTTCCCACAGCCTCACCGCCTCCATTTCCCTCTGGGAGTGTGTGGAGCCTTAGTGGGTCCAGGGAAGGGACATGATGGCTTCAGCTGGCTCTGCCTGTCTCGGGCACCACTGGGAGGCCTCCAGTTTGCTAGGAGCTGAACCTCTGACCTTCCCTAACTGTGGGCCCAGCTGGGGAGCCACCTGCCAGCAGAGGGCACTCAAAGCCCTGCTCACAGCTCAGAGCTGGGGTAGGGCCTGAAACAGGTGAGCTGGGCCAGGGCCAGCCTCCCCCTGGAGGAGCTAAGTGGGCCTGTGTTTCCTGCACGTGTCCCCCTCTGGCTCCCCATGAGACCTTGTGTCCCCTGCTCCAGTGCAGAGTGACACTCTTGGCTTGGTCCTCACTGCCTTCTGAGCAGCTTCCTGCCACTGCCCAGCTACTCTCACGGTGCACATTCCCTTCTCCCTCACCCACTTGCCAGCACCCCTGCAGGTCTACCTGTCCCCTCTCTGGACTCCATCAATGCCTGTGATGAGGGTCCTGTGAACTGGGGTAGCCAGCGAGAGGATTCCTGTAATGAGGGCAGCATGGCCACCTGACTCTGACGCCCTGGAGGGACTGTGGGTGGAAGGGTATGGTGATGCCATGCTGGACCTCTCCATGTGGCTGAGGCTGGCCCAGCAGAGCTCCAGGGCCCGCCCTCGCTGCTCTGGCTGAGCTCCTGAAGGCTTGTCTCCCCACACCCCTCCTCTCAGTTCCTAGGGTCTCCTTCCCACCCAGGGTCCCCACCACGTACACCCGCTACCTCTACTGTGGACAGAGGGGCCCAAGGAGCTAAGGGGTCCTAAGGGCTCCTGGGGTCCTAAGGCCTATCATAGGCCCTGCCCCCATACCTTCAGCACTGGAGGAAATCTGGGGCTGGGGAGGGCTTTCCCCAAGAGGGGCAGCTGTAGATGGCCTGGTCCACTCTTGCGGGGAAGAAGAGAAGAAATTGAGTTATGCAAGGAGATGACACCACACTCCCGCAGGCCCCTCATAAGCAGCAGCACTATAAAGGAGAGGCTCTGTCTACACTGGCCAAAAGACCTGGGTCCAAGTCCACTACAGAGGCAGCATCTACACTACTGCAGCCCTGGGAGGCGCGTACACACACACACACACACAGCTAGACAAGAGGAGGCCCCCCATGCCTGAGAATCTGCATGCTTTGGGCAGTCCTTTCTGAACTTGGGGACAGTTCTACCCTCCCTGGGTGGTTCCCATTCTGAGCTAAGGGCCGTGTCTGGCCCAGACCTCTCTGTGACCGCAAAGGAGGATGTGTGTCCTGGCAGGAGAGCTGAGGTGTCTACAGGCTCCCTGAGGGCCTCTTCCAACCCCCATCCAGGGACTGGAGTGTCCTCTGCCATCGACCCACCCCCTTAGTCACGGCCCTTCCACCTTCTCCATTTTCACCAGGGCCCCATGTGAGTCACCTGCCACGCACCACAGTGCTCATCTCCAAGACCAACTGGACACAGTGGGGAAGGCAGGCTCTGCAGGGAATTTGTCCCTCTGGACAAACCCAGAGGGACAGGGGAGAGCTGAGGCTTTCTGCTTCTTAAAGGGATTACCCACAATGAGGATGGAGAGAGAAAGGAAATCTACCAGCTAAAAAGTGCAGGAGACTTCTCAGCTGGGCGCTAGGGGCCTTTGAACATCAAATTGACATTAATGTAGTCTTTAGTAAGAGGACAATGCCAGGGGACTCAAGTTGGCGAGGGCTTAATTAGAGCAATGGGAATGGCAGCCTGCAGGCACCCTGAGCCCTAGGCCCCCATGGCCCTGCCGGGAAGGACTAGCAGGCTCCCTCCCGTTGCTTTGTACCCACGGCTGACACTGGCCGCAGGGAGAAACATCTGGGCCAGGGGTTGGCAGCCTGGCCGGACTCTGGCCAGAGGCTAAAGCACCTGTCGGAAGGTGCCTCGAGACCTGGGCCCTCTCTGGGGCTGCAGGCTGAGGAGAGGAAGCCTCCTGCCGGGCTGTCCAGGGACATGCTCAGGGGTGCAGGAGGAACGTTCCCGAGGTGGTCTGTGTTGTGTGCCAAGACCAAACAGGGCCCCTCCAGAGCCAGGGAGCAAGCAAGCCAGGCCTTAGAGGTGGTGCCACCTCATGGCACCTGGGCATGGGTGGCAGAGGGGGCAGCTGAAGTCAGTGAGCCCTGAGCTCCCATCCAGTGTCTTCATAATCCTGAGACCTTGAGCAGCTACTTCTTCCTTTCCTTTTTCTTTTTTAAAAACAGCTTTATTGAGGTACAGTTCACACATCATAAATCCAGCCACCACTTCCTAAGCCTCAATCCTATTCCCAGCAGGACTAGGAAAACGATAGCCTCTGCCATCTCCCCTCAGAGCAAGGGGCACAACAGGGCACAGTGCAGCCCTCGGCACTGTGGACGCCCACTCTTCACCAGCTGGAATGCCATCTCTACCCATGGGGTTCCAGGGGCCCTGGGGTGCCAAGCCAAGGCTATACAGGGGAGGTGAGGACCCTAGACGCGGATAGCTCAGACCACTTGCTGTCACCCTGGAGTCACTTCCTCCCTGTAATGCTCGCTGCCTAGCACAGGGTGCAGGAGGCAGGGCTGACAGCATTCCCACGCAGAGGTTTGCTCTTGAGCCTGGAGGGAGGCCGTGCCTCCTGCTCTCACCCAGGGTCCTGGGGACCCTCGTTCCAACCTCTGGAGTCACCACTCCGGCCTGTCTCCTCTTCCACTCCCAACCTCGGGGTCTGCCCGGCACCCCTCACACCAAATCAGAAGCAGCTTTGGAAGAGGATTCACGGTCGCTCAGAGTGCCCACGTGGTGGAGAGGGTGTGCCTGGCCCCCCACGAGGACAGAGCACTGTTTGGAGGCAGACTCAGCAGACTCTCCCCCTTCCTGACCACTCCGCTCCTATCTGCCCATCACTGGCTTAGCAAAATGGCTGTCAGGAGACCAGGTCACTTTATGTAGGAAGCCCAGATTTCTTCAGCCCCAGCCTCTACCCAGGAGGATCCCAGGCCAGGAGGCTCCACCGAGATACGGCTGTCCTCATCTTTGGTTGAGTGTCAGGATGTCCTTGCTACCATGGCCCCCTGCTTCCTGGCCCCCTGGCAACTTGGCCATGCTGGACCCAGGACCCTTCCAAGCAGTGCCTTAGAAGGGCAGGATGAAGAAAATTTTGGGAGCTTGAACTGATGTCTGGATCCCCTGGTTGGGCTTGATGACAGGTCGGCTCAGATGGCCTGGAGGCCCCCTCGGCCCATGCTCTTGCACGCCAGGGCGCTAGCGCTTTCTACTCTAAGAGGCAAGCCTCTGCCTGCAGGGCTAGAAGCAGGAGCAGGGTGGGAGGGACAGCTGGGGTCACTGGCTGTACTCCGGTACCCACCTGTGGGCAATGGGGTAGTAGAGACTCTGGGGACCTGGGCAGATGTGGAGGGGGTAGAAATGATGGGTTCTCTGCTGATGGCCATAGTGGCCACAGGGGTCTTGGGGGCAGGGTCTTTCCGGGACCTGCCAATGCCTGGTGAGAGATGGCAAGAGCAAGGGAAGGTGAGGGGATCGGCGGAGCTGGGGCATCACCGAGAAGACATTTGCGCTAATGCTGGCTGTGCAGACCCGTGTCCCCTGCAGGATCAGCCTCCTTCTGGGGACCTTTCTGCCCACTGGCATCACAGCGGTGGTGGTGGGGAGCCCAGGTTGGGGAGGGACAGCTGGATGGGGTATGGCCCACAGAGCTATGGTAGAGGGTGTCAAAATGTTTTGGAAGCATCTTGGAGTCTTGGGGTTTGCCACCAGCCACTGGTTTGACTTTGGCAAGCCCTTTCCTGCTGACTGGCAGAGCAGATGATAAATCCCGTGCCCCCAGGAGCGGGGGGTTGCCAGGAAGGCGTAAGTAAGTGAGCCATTACTGTGTCCTGGTAGCCAGGCTCCTGGAACCCTGGGGACCTGGCAACCTGTCCAGATGATACTAACAGCCCGTGGGCAACCACACCAGCACCCTCGGCCTCCTCATGATTCTCGGGACCCCTCTCCTACAGGTGCCCCACCAGTCTGAGCTGCCCCAGAAGTTGAGCAGAGCTGGAGGGCCAGAGCTTGGGGACGGGGGCTTGCCTCCCCAGCCTCACAGTGGGTGGGCCAGCCATCAGGCTGGGGGCAGTTTCCACCACTGGCAATAGAAGAAGGGCCCCTTTCCTTGCCTGGCAGGAGAGACTCCTCCCAGATTTGGGTGAGAGAAGAAGCCTGAGGAGCGAGTGGCAAGGGGGAGCAGGGAGTGGGCCCGGAGTCCACAAAGGCCCTGCGGCTTCCAAAGCAGCACTAATGAAGCTCCTGGGGAGAACCTGGGGTTGCTGGCTGCAGGCAACAGGAGGAGGTGAGGAAGCAAATGGAGGTGATTAGCAGAGGGGGCACCGAGGCCAGAGGGACGTCCAGGCCCCTCCTTTCTCTGCTGCTCTTTCTGGGACACACAAGGAGCCTCATGTAGTCTACTTACTGCCAAAGGCGGAGCCCGCAGCGGCACCTGCAAGAGACAGAAGGGTCATGGAGCTGGCTGTGGAGGCAGAGGGGACAGCTGTCTCCCCCCTGCAGAGGAGCGAGTGGCAGGGCAGGGGGAGCCCACAGAGGTGTCCCTTCCTCTGCGGAAGGAAGTAAGCTTAGTGGTCCCAAGCGCCTGCTCCACCGCACCCACTGCAGGCAGAGCCTGAGGACTGGGCGGAGAACAGCCCACTCATTCCCATGGGCACCTGAGCAGAGGGGCTGCTGTTAGCCCATCTGGCAGATGGAGAAACTGAATCTGGGAACTGCGACTCCCCACCATGTGCTGGTAAGTGCCAGGCACCCCCTTCATATTTGATTTCCGATTTGGGGGCCCTCCATTGAAGGACAGGGAAGCTGAGGTGGCCAAACCACCTGTTGGAAACGCCGTGGCGCCCGTGTTGAGGGGGCTCCTCCAGGCACCATGGCGGCGCCCCCTGCAGGAAGGGCAGCCCCACAGGGGGTGTCCTGAGAGTCTTGCCCTGCAGATGAGGGGGGGGGGAGGAGAGCTGCTGTGTGTGGCAGAGGCGCCCCGGAACCAGGGCTTTCTGTGCCTCAGGAAGGAAGAGGAGGCCTGGGATGGCCTGACCAGAGGCCGCCCACCCAGGGCTGGGGAGACAGGCACGGCCACAAAAAGAAGGGGCAGATGTGGTGGCTCCCCAGGTGTTCCTGAGAAAGGGCGTGTGGTGGCTGTGGGGCATGTGGCACAGGCACCCCTTCTGAACCAGCTGTAGCCCCCATCGTCCAGGGAGGCCAGTCTTTCCTTTGCCAACCCGTCTGGGCAGGGTGTGTCGAGGGCCAGAGTGGAGCCGACTGCCGGCCACTCCTAGCAGGTTGCAGGGCGGGCACAGACGGCAGGGTGACCCCTAACTGGGCCCTGGAGGGTGAGGGAGCCAGTGGACAGGGCAGAGGAGGTCCAGGCCGCAGGGACAGTCATGAGAGACATCGGGAAAGTGGCTGTAGGGAGTCGAGGTTCAGGGGTGGAGATGGGGGGCAGGGGAGGAGCCTCCCAGGGCCTTGAATGTGGCAGACACCAATGAGTCAGGGTTTCATTCAGAGGGTTCTCAGGGCTTTGAAGCGGGTGGGCCCCCAGGGAAGGGGCAGTCCAAGAAAGGAAGCAGGCATGGAGGGACATGGGGGTCCTGGGTAGGGCTGAGGAAAGTGTGGAGGTGGGGCACAGGTGCTGGAAAGGGAGGGAGATGGGCAGGTGTGGGCTGGGGCTCCAATCAGGGCATCCCCCACAGCTCCTCCTGGAGATTATGCTACTTACTGGGATGGAGTCATGGGAGAGGAGAGAAGAGGACTGACCTGGGGCTCGGACCAGCTGCGTCTCCTCTGCCCTCTCCCTATTGCCTCAGAAGCAGGGGACCCAGTGACGCTGCACCCCTCCTCCCAGGGGTACAGGAGGACCCCTCCTTCCCAGTGACGCCTGATGGGGCTGGCTCCAGGGCTCTCTCCCCAAAATAGCAGCTGTCCCATCCTCCCCTGCAGAGAGGAGCTGAGGAGAGGCTCAAGGCCAGGGCTGAGGGTCTGTCTGTCCATGCTGGTTTGATAGGTGTGACCTCCAGCCTGGGGCTGAAGGTGAGGACAGTGGGCCCTCCCAGGCCAGCAGGTAAGAGACCCTGGCTGTGGACGTGAGCAGAGAGGAGACCCTGAGAATCCTTCTCGGAATGGGAAGAGAGGAGCTGGGAGTGCTGGGGAGGGAGGCAGGCGAGGAGAGGCAGGGGAGGGAGGCTGCCAGGGGAGAGGGTGACACACTGAAAAAAAAGGGTTCAGGACAAAAGAGATGGGGAGGGGACCTGAGAGGAGGGAGCCACGCAGGGGGTGGGCCGCCAGCACCTCGAGCAGACTGTGCCTTTGAAGACCCTCCAGTGCTGGCAAGTCGCCCCTTCAAAGGCCTGTCACAGCACCGGCCCTGGCCCCCACACGACATGCCTGTCATGGCCTCCCCAGCCTCAGCTTTGATCAGCCTAAAGCCACATAAATCTTTCACAGTCGAGGGAGGGTGCCTGGACGGGGCGGGGCGGCCCTGGAGCAGGAAGCTGCTGCCTGGCTTTGGCATGGGGTCCAGGAAGTGGCCCGGGGTCCAGGAAGTAGCCCGAGCCCCAGCGCAGGCTGTAACTTTGGTGTTGTGCTAGGAGGCCCCGAGGTGGCTGGGTGGTAAAAGCAGTGCTTCCTCGGTGTTGGGGGGTCTTGGGGACATTCAAAGTGCCTGCTGCATCCTCCAATGGGGACAGAGGACAAAGCCCTGATAGGTGTTAGACATCAGAAGAAACACAGTGGCTCCAGGAGTCAGAGGGGTGCTTGCCCTGGGCCAGCCAGGCCCTTCTCCACTTGCAGCACAGCGACTCCCTGGTCCCTGACTTCATGGGGGCACTTGTGGCCTGCACTGGGGGCACCTGGTGAGTGGAGGAGCCCCGAAGGATGTTAACAATGCTAACACATGTGGGCAGCACCCTGCAAGGCCTTCCTGATACTGCTGAGTGCAGACAGGGCAGGACTGGGCAGGCCCAAGGCTCACGTGAGGGTCTCAGGGGACGCCTCTGAAAATGGGAGAACAGGAGCCCCACGTCCAGGGGCCCGGCTGAAAATGCACGGGGAAGGGACCCCACAGCACGCACCACCACATGACATGCCACAAGCATCCTGTTAGCACTCCACGTTAGTCCTGCTCGCCGAGAGTGGGGGTCTCCACTCCCTGCATCTGGGGGCCTTCCGTCTGCCTCCTGGTCAAGAGGGGGAAGGGCAGCAAGAAGGAGGCTGACCAGCTCATCTTGAGGCTCCCAACAAAATGTGCATGTGCGCTGCATGCACGGGTTGTGTATGCGCGTGGGGTTCTGCGCGTGCGCGCGCGGCGTTCCCAGGCCTGCGCACATCTGTTGGTGCATGCGGGCTTGTAAGCCTGAGGGCGTGTGTGTGTCCACACCCGCCAGTGTGTGCCAGGTGCACGTGTGGGGTGAAGGGCGGCGGAGCCTGCAGCCAGGCTGGCTGGGAGCTGAGGCGTACGTACAGACGTGGGGAGAGCCGTGGGGCAGCGGCAGGTAGGAGCCGGCGCGCCAGGCCCGCGAGCGGAAGTTCTTCTTGCACCTGCCGCAGTCGGGGCCGGTGGTGTCGTGCTCACACTCGCACTGCAGGCTGCCCTCGCGCTCCGAGCACAGGTTGGCATGCAGGTTGCACTTGCACCTGGGGAGACCCGGAGAAGGCAAGAGAGGTCAGCGAGCACAGGGCAGGCGGGCGGAGCACCTGCAGGAGCACCTGGGCAGTGTGGGGCTGGCCTAGCAGGGACCCTGCAGGCCACCAGCCCAGCCTGCACCCCCGAGTCTTCCTTTGGGACAAAAACTCCCAATCCCCCCTCCTGTGCAGGGTCTGCAGTACTTTGAGACCTCTCCCAGCTAGAGCCCTGGACCTGCAGTTGGTCCCCTCTCCCACCGTGGTGGTTTCCAGGATTTGCTGCCTCACAGGTGGGGTGGACCGAGGAGGATCCCTGGTCCCAGATGCTGTATTTTTAGGAACTCAGCTCCCCTAAGCTCTTGACTGAAGGTTGACAGGTAGAAGGCACTGCTCCCGGCCATCCTTGCTCAGACTGGGACCCGACCCGGGCTGCCCTGTGCTTTCCAGCAGTGGCCTACGCCGACTTCCTGGAGGGCAGCAGAGAACCCCCAGCTCCCAAAGCCGCCAATTCATCCACACATGTATTATTCATTCATTCATTCAAATATTTATAGGCAACTCATTATTCTGAAAACTGGTAAATAAAGGGGAAGAATCAAGCATTGATCCTGCCTGTCCTACATAAACTGTACCTCAGGGTAACTGAAAGTTGAGGGAAGTTTCTTTTTATAGAAGCATTTCATGTTAGGGTTAGCAGCCCCGATGAATGAAGGGCTCCGGGCATTGAGCAGTGACAGCCCCAAACATCACAGACAGAGAGGACCTGAGAGAGTTTCCTGTTGGAGAAACACCCCGCCCTGGAGCCACTGGCCAGACTGACTGAACTGGAATCGGACCAGGCAATTCAGAGGACAAAGCCATTGCCACACAAACCAGAGGGCACAGCCAGAGAGCTCCAGGCTGCAGGAAGGACCAGAAGGGAGGAAGGATGGCAGAGAGGGGACGCTGGATCAAGAGAACCCTCAGCGGCTATCACCGGGGGCAGAGTGAGCTCCTCCCTGGATCTTGGTTCCCACGCTCTGAACAATCCACCACACACACAGGGGATATTTGTACACTGTATTTTATGCTGTTAACATTTCACTGGGTGTGACGATGGTTAATATGGTCATGTGCCTTAGAGTCCTTGCCTTTTACAGAGATACCAGAAATAATTACAGGTGAAATTAGCTGGTGACTGGGATTTGCTTCCAAATCCAAAAAGGGAAACATGGGCTGGGACACTAATGAAGCAAAAAGGGTGCTAATGGACAACTGAACCAATAGATGCCTTATGAAAGATGCCCCTTCTTTTGGGTGTGTGCTGGAGATTCTCCACAATACAAAGTTAGAGAGAGAAAGAGCTTTATATTCGGATATGGGAAGATTTCCAAGATATATTGTCAATATTCAGAAAAAGCAAATTGCAAACTGATGTGTTTAGTAGAATCCTATCTTTATTAAAATATGCAAGAAGAAATATCCATAGGGTTCCTGTTAAGAAGCAGGCTCTAGCTGGGCACAGCGGCCGTGTCTGTAATCCTGGCAGCTCTGAAGAGGCAGAGGCAGGAGGATCACAGGTTCAAAGCCAGCCTCAGCAACTTAGTGAGGCCCTGAGCAATTTAGGGAAAATGTGTCTCAAAATAAAAAATAAAAAGGGCTGGGGATGTGGCTCAGTGGTTAAGCACCCCTAGTTATGATCCCTGGTACCCAAAAACAAAAGAGGCAGGCTCTGCGCGGGGAGCAGGGAGTCTACTAGTCAACAAAGCAGATGGGGCCCTGCTCTGGTGGAGTCGCAGGTCTAACTGGAAGACGATTTTAAAAATCAGTGATGGGGTGGGGGCATGGAGGAAGGACAAACTGGCTGCTCCCAGAGTGGGGCTAACGGGAGTGAAACTATTCCTGGTGACCCTGGACGGTAGACACAGCACTGGCCCAAGTGGCAACTCCAGGGAGCCTAGGGTCATCTATAGACTTGTTACTAAGTTACTAATCACTTACTGGTTTATAATTGTAACAAACTGCTAACAACAGGTAAAACTGCAGGGAAGAGGGACACATGGGAACTTCTGGACTCCTGCTCAAGTCTGTGCAAACCTGAAAGTGCTGTAAAAGTAATCTTTTAATTAAAGAAGTCATGCAAATCTTCCACTGTTCTTTTCCATCACTGTAAGTGCCCAAGTGCTACACAAAGGAGGAGCAGGGTGTCTTGATGCAGTCTGAGGGGGCAGAATAGAAATCCTGCTTTGAAGGAAATAAGAAAGTAGTTTGTTCTAAATATTTCTCCTCACACACTTTGATAAAAATAGGATTCTCCTAAACCCATCAGTCTGCGATTTGCTACTTCCAAATATTGACAATCTTTCTCAGAGATCTTCCCATATCAGCTGTCATGTAAACCTAATTAGAATAAGTAAATTTTAAAAAAGCTAACATTTATTTAGTGCTTGATTTGTAAAAATATAATCACTGACGTTAATGGAGAGATTAAATAGCTCAGATAGATTTGAAGACATTAACTATAATTTGGCACAGAAAAACAAAGTGTAAAAGTATTTTAGAAGAGTTTAAAAATCAAAGTATAGAATTGGAAATTCTTCCATGTATACTTACGTATTTGATTTGAGCTTCCAGAGAAAAAAGTACTCAGAATGAAGAAAGACCTACTCCTCAGCTTTCAAGGGTTTTCCGAGTACAAAAGAGAATAAATAAAAGTAAACCCACACCTAGACAAACAGTAGTGAAACTGCACTTCACCACAGACAATCTCACAAGTAACCAGAGAGCAAAAGACAGATTTACCCACAAAGTAATACTTCATCTCCAACAGAAATATTCATAATATCTTCAAAGTGTTAAAACTCTAGACCTAGCTAAATGTTCATTCAAGAATTAGTGTACAATAGCTGGGCACAGTGGCACAGGCCTGTAATTCCAGCACTTAGGGAGGCTGAGGCAGGACGATGGCGAGTTCAAAGCCAGCCTCAGCAACAGCGAGGCCACAGGCAACTCAGTGAGACCCTGTCTCTACATAAAACACAAAACAGGGCTGGGGATGTGGCTCAGTGGCAGAGCGCTCGCCTAGCACATGTGAGGCACTGGGTTCTCGCCTCAGCACTACATAAAAATAAATAAATAAAATAAAGACGTTGTGTCCATCTACAACTAAAAAATTACATATCTATTTTTTTAAAAAAGGAAGAAGAAGGAAGGGCTAAGCTGAAGGGAAGACAAAGTAGATAAGAGGAATAAGCTGAAGGTGTCTGGTGCGTAGCGTGGTGACTATAGTTAATAACATTTTTAATTGCTGAGAAAGTAATTTGAAGTGTTCTCACTATAAAAGATAACAAGTATATGAAGTAATGCATATGTTGTTTAGTTCAATTTAGCCATTTGTCAGCGTGTACATATTTCAAATCATCATGTTGTACAACATATATATGTAATATTTATACAGCTCTTAAAAATTAATAAAAAAAGAAATTGATGGCAAAGCTAAACAAAAAATCTTCCCATATCAGAATATGAGAAAAACATCAAATATGAGTGACCCAGTCCTGGGAGCATGGATTCAGTCATCCTGAAAAACAGCTCCAAAGAGAAAGCAGCAGCCGCCATTCCTGAGGACGGAGGCCCTGAGGACAGAAGCCTGAGGCAATGCACATAAGTTCACTCAGGGAGGCCTTTGGCAGGGACACCGAAGCAGGGAAAGGTGGGGGGATCTGCCCCTGGACTGAGGGGACCTCCGACTGCATTCTCAGTGACAAGACTGGTCCTGTCAGGGCCTGCTCCTTGACAAGCGGAGCATCGTTACCAGGTCCAACACACATCCCAGGAAGTCTGCCCACTGGTCAGGGAAAGTCAGGGCAGCTGTGAAGTCAGGAGCCCTTCGGTTTCTAAAGGCTGCCCAGCTCGGCTGCCTGCAGAGCCCACTGCTGCTCACTGCCTTCTGAGAGGTCATCCAGAAGGCACTTGCTTGGCGAGGTCTATTGTTATCTGGTTTCTTCTGAAACTTCAAAGCAGTTTTAAACTAGAACCTGCAAGAGGATCAAGTGCCGCCAGGCCAGAAGGGGAGAACCTTCTAGAAAGAACAAGAGCATGACGGAAGACCCCAGGGCTGAGAGGAGATCAGAGGGAGGGAGCGGCCTCTCCAGGGCACAGGGCCTGGGTTTCACTGTGCAAGGGTGGGAGAGCCAGGGGGGGGGGCCGAGTGTCCTGCTGGGTGTGTGCTTCCTATCTCTGGCTGCTCTTGGGGCCAGCAGGGTAAGGGGCGCCAGAGACAGCTGTGGGAGGAGGTGGGGACCAGGGAAGGGCACCTTGGCCCCTGGTGGCACTTTCCCCTCATGCCAAGATTGTTTCTGAGGGCTGGGATGTGGCTCAGTGGTGGAGGTTGACCAGCAGGGCTGGGGTCTGGGTTCCACCCCACTTCCCGGATGTTTGGCCACCACCCCTTCCCTGCTGCTTCCTCTGCGCTCTCACCACCTTCCCAGGGCTGGCCACCACCCGTGTTCTCCCACTTCACTGACCCGTGGAGGAAGTGAAGCTGCAGAAGGTCCCTGGCCTGCGCTGGCTCCACCTGTGGTGTCTGGGCCTCGCTGCAGGTGTGAGCAAGACCACACCTCCGTGAGTTCCAAGAGGCAGCACTTTGTTCTCGAAGAGCCTATGCTAGAGCCACTGTCACTGTGCACCTCCCACGAAGGACACGCCCAACTTCCAGTGGGCTTGTGGGAAGGAACTGGCCATCGGTCAGGAATTCTCTGTGTGGCCAGGTGACGGGAGACTCCAGTGAGTCGCCATCGCGTTGTCAAAGTCTATTTCAAGCCACGGGCAATGTTCCCAACACGAACAGCTCCCGAATGCTCACGGTGTGCCAAGTGGGTCTCATGGACCCTCTTCTGTCACCTTCATGGTATGAGTGAGGATTCTGAAGCTCAGAGAGGTGAAGCCCCTTGCCCAGAGCCATGGGGCTGCCCAGAATTCCTCTGGGGGTGAAACCCAGAGGAATCTGCGCCCAGAGGCCGAGACACCAGCATGGGATAGAAGAGGGACGGCAAGGCATTGGGACACCAGAGTCGGTGTTTTGTAACTTCTGGTCATATTTAAAATATACCAGCCTGTACCCCAAACACCCTGCACCCCGCGGGTTGGCTGTCTTGGGTGGGGAGGGGCTGGGACAGGAGGTGATTTTGGTTTTCTTTGTCAGCTCTTCGGCTTGCCGCATTCTCTGCAGTAGCAGGCGTGGCTCTCGTAAGCACCCAGCAATGTTATCCAGCGGAGCAGAGGGCTCCCCCGCAATGGTACTGTTCCGGTGACACTACAAGGGTGACTCACGTCATCATGATGGTCCAAACCCTCAGAATGTCCGGCAGCAGGCAGGACCCTCTTCCTCTGGGTGGTGCTGACCTGTCAGCTTGGGTGCATGCCCTGAGTGGGTGTTGAAAGCAGGGGAAGCTGGAACAGGGCAGGGGACATGGGAAATCTCTGCACCTGAGGCTCAACGTTGCCAAGAATCTAAGGCTGCTCTAAAATATAAAGTCTATGTTTATTTAAAAGCAGGAAGGGAGGTGGGGCAGTGGCTTGCTCCCAAGCTCACTCCTGTCCTCCTGGTAGGACCAGTGCCTCCCTCCAGCCTTGGGGGGATGTTCTGGAAGCTGCCACTTTTCATACACACTGTGCAGTTTGTGTCCCTCTGGAATTCTCTGGAACAGAATCCCAATGCACAGCAGAGGCCCTGTGCATCAGTGTCAGCTGGTGGTGAAGACTGTACAGGTCGAGCTCCCCAACCCCTAGTCTGAAACCCCACTTGCTCCCAAATCTATAACTTGGAGTGTGGAAATGAGGCAGCAGGTAGCACATCCCTCTCCCGAGCTCACAGGGTCGGTCACAGCCACAATACAGGAGCACTAAAGACGGCGCAGATGACCTCAGGCTGGGCGTATGAGTCATGCACGTGCAAATATTCCAAAACCCGAGACATCCCACACCCCAAACACTCCTGGTCCCCAACATCTCATCATGGCATCTTGGCCTGTGTTCCTTTAGTCCATCTGGCTACAGCTCGGAGGGCAATCCTGTCGCAGAGAACTCAACAGCAGCACCAGCCAAAAAAAGGGGACCAAGAAGAAGCCTGTCCATTCTTGAGTCCCAGTCCCTCCACCATGACATAGTGCTGTGGGCCTACTATGTGCTCAGCTCTGGAGAGGCCCAGAGGGGGATGGGCGGGTGCCTGCTGGCATGGAGGGCTCTTCTTCCTGGGAACGCTGGACCCCAGAGGTGGTCCACAGCAAAGACAAGTTCCTGTGCTTAGACTATTTTGGTCAGGGTTACGATGTTCTCCAAATCCCCCCACACCTGCCTCTCTGCCTGGTGCACAAGAGTCACATGCACGTTCCTGTATTAAAGGCTCTGACAAGTCCTGCAAGAAAGAAACCTGTCTGACTTTGATACAAGTCTGTTTGCAAATGTATTTGACCTCAGAAGGTTTCAGGTTTTTTCTTCTTCTGAATTCCTATTTAACACCCCACTGAGCCAGCTGGAGAGGAACACCCCAGTTGTATGAAACCAGGAATGTTCTCCACACCACTGGCTTGAGGAAGGGATATTTTTAGACATCAGCTACATAAAGAAAAGATTGCCATCAACTTTGGGTGATCACATTGACCTTGGCTTATTAAAAATGCATAAGAGCCCAGCTGAATCTGAGCAGCATATTGCAACCATGATAACAGGCAGTCGTGGGCTGTCAGGGCTGGACAGGCCTGGGTGCACGGGGAAGGGGCAGCCTGCTCAAGGCCACACAGGTGGTCACTCCTGACACCCAGCTGTCCCTCCCTGACCCCCACCCTGCTTAGGCTCCCTCCTGCCAGCCCTGCTCCCCAGTCCTGTGTTCTGGCCTATCCCACACCCTGGCTGAACCCTGGGATGAGCACTGTGTCCCAGCATGGCATGGGACAGCTGGCCAAGGGCTGGCACAGAGTCTGAGCCCACGGCAGGCACGTCTTGGTCCTTTTTCTTCGATGAAAAAGGTGGCTCTGGGTGACATAGCACACACATGCGTGTGCATGCATGGCGTGTGCAGTACTTGGGAATGGGGCCTGACTTCTCCAGTTCTCTTGTGTCCCTCTATCTGTCCCTCCCTCCCTGCCTCTCTGCAACATGTGCTCTGATCCTGCCATCCTCTGAGCCTTTGCACATGGTGTTCCCTCTGCCATGACATGCTGCCAGGCTCCGGTGCTCCTCCTGGAGCCAACACTTGGGCACAGCGTCAGGCCCAAGGCCAGGTGCCTCTTCCCAGGGCAGCCTTTACAACCCCTCCCTGCGGGTGCCCTCCCCAGCTGTGGAAGTCCTCACAGTTTCCCAAGGGGAGCATCAAGGTGATCCGGGATAAAGGATGCATGAAATGCTAAACAGCTCAATGGGCGACCATCTAGTTTTGAATACAGAGTATTTTTCTTTTTTTAATATTTTTTAGTTGTCAATGGACCTTTATTTTACTTATTTATATGTGGCGCTGAGAACTGAACCCAGTACCTCACACATCTAGGCAAGCACTCCACCACTGAGCCACAACCCCAGCCCCAGAGTATTTTTTTCAACAAACTTATCAAGCAGAATTGTGATCTCAGGAATGTTATTGCCTAGGTGAAGCAAAAAAAAAAAAAATTGAAGTTACTACTTTAAAGAAATGCAATGGGATGGACACAGACACAAGCGTGAAGTCAGACCCTCATGTCACACAGTAGGAAAAACGAACTCAAAATGGACCGAAGACCTCAACGTAAGAGCAAAACCCAGAAACTCTCAGTGGGGAGCCTGGGAGTAAATGGTCAAGACTGTGGACTAAGCAACATTTTCTCAGAAATCATAAAGCAGAGGCAAAGGTGGGGCAATAGATAAACCGGACGTCATGAAAGCTAAATATTTTTGTGCTTCTAGAAAGTGAAAAGACAACCTACTGATTGGGAGAAAATTTTTGCAACTTCCATATCTGGTGAGGGTCTTAGGTCTGACACGGTGTGGACTACAACAGCTCAAAAAAAAAGAGAGACTGATAACCCAGTGTTAAAAACGGTGGAAGGTGTCATTTCTTCAAAGATACGTGAGCCGTCAATGGGCACTTAAGGATGCTCAGCTTCACTGGCCACCAGGGAATGCCCATCAAAGCCAGGAGGAGCTGGCACTTCACAGCCACCAGGATGGCCAGAGGAGAAAGTGACACGGAGGGCGGGAGGGGGTGGGAAGCAGCCCCCAATCCTCCTCTCTGCTGGAAGGGGCTGTGGCCGGCTGGGAAGAGCTGGAACTCAGGTCGGGCAGGAGCCAGCAATCCCAGCCCAGGAGCGCACCCAAGGGAAACAGAAACACTCGTCCACAAAACCTTTGCAGGAACGCCCACAGCCACAGTGCAAAACGGCCAGCGGTAGAGACAGCCCGAGGCCACAGACAGAAACTGAGCTTCGTGCAAAGACAATGCAGAGCTTTTCAGCCATAAAGAGATGGAGTGTGGACCGTGCTCCACGGCTGAACCTTGAAAACCTGCTGCTGAGTGAGACGCACCAGACACCAAAGGACAGACGCTGTGCGGTTCCATTTCCACACAATGCCCAGCATCGGGACATTTCTGGAGAGGACAGCAGATCGGGGGTTGCCAGGCTGGGCTGATGGGGACGTGGGACGCAGGGAGTCACCTAAGGGAGCAGGTTTCTCTTTAGGGCCACAAAGTGTTCTAAAATTGCCCTGGGCGATGGTGGCGTGACCCTGGGATGCTCCAGAAGCAACTGCCTTGCAGGTTTCAAAGGGCCAGGTTGCAGGGCAGGCAGTGGGGAGGGGTGCGGGAACAGTGGAGGACAGGCCGTGCCAGGGCCCGTCTTCAGACGTCTGCTTTCTCCATGTACAGCCCTGTCCCTCTGGGCCTCAGAGGCTGCCAGGCAGAGACAAGGACACTTAGGCGCTCGCTCTGCATGATGGCCGGTCTGAGTGCCCCGGGGAATTAGCACAGCCCCTCACAGCGATCCTCCTCTCCACCGTGCGGACAGGGAAGCTGAGGCCTAAGAGGAGGGGTGAGCGGCCTAAAGGCCCACAGCCGGTGAGAGGCAGAGCCAGGCTCCAGGCTGGCTCCACGCCTGCCCTCCCAGGAGCCCTGTGGCATTGGCAGGCGGGGCTCCTGCCCAGCGCCTGGGCACACGGCGGGGGTTCAGCACAGGTTCTCCTGTCTGAGTGCAGCAGCGGTCCTGCTTGGCCCGGGCTGTCCTGAAGATCAGCAAAATGGCTGCTTGTGACCCAGGCCAGGACTGAAGGGACAGGAGGCACCACCTGCCAGCCACCCGATCACATGCCCAGGCCTGGTGCAGAATGAGCCCCCACACTGCAGGGCCCTCACGGGGCTGTGTTCCTTCCTCATGCCCTTCCTAGGGACGGGAGAGACAGCCCTGTTCCCCGTGCCCACTGGCCTGGGTTCTCTGCCACATGCTGTGTGACCTTAGTAAAGTTGCTGACCTTACTTTACTCCCAACTCCCTGTCCCTCAGACAGGCTGGCAATGCCTCCCAGAGCTGCCAAAGGACCAGATGAGACAGTGGCTAAAAGAGCTGGCGTAAAGGCATAGAAATGGTCAGTGAATGCTAATGTCCCATTTCTTATACTTACGAGCACCTAGAGCCAGGGATCCCAAAAGCTTTCTGGGAATGAACATATCTAGCTCTTCACAAGAGCCTTAAGAACAGTATGTCACTCCTGTCTCAGTTTTACAGACAAGGAAATAAGGCACAGAGAAGTTAAGCAAGTTGCTCAAGGCCACACAGCAGGTGAACCTTGCTGTAGGAAGGGTCTCAGGCAGGCAGCAGGCAGTGGCCTAAAGTCTCAATATGACAGGGGCCCCCAGAAGTGCAACCAGGCCACCATCCCTCCAGACCCAGGCCTGTGCCCCTTCCCTCCCTCAGGCCCGTGTCCTTCTGTGATTTCTCTTCCTTGTTCCAGAAGGTCACTGGAGATGAAGTAAATAAAATAAATAAGCAAGCATATATAAATAATTCACGGAGCACTCATACGTGGTCGGGCTCTGTGCATTATTCACCAAATCCTGTGAAAGCCCACAGGCCCCACTCCTCCCACTCTGCAGGTGAGAAAGTAAGGCTGCGACAGGTCAAGGCCAATAACTCCCCGGGGCCTCTGGGGAAACAGCAGGGCTTGGGTGCACTTCTGAGCTTTCTCCAAACAAAGGTGGCTACCGAAAAAGGGGATCCTGGCTCATGTCCCCTCCCAACACCAGCCTCAGCCTGCGTCCAGAGGTCTGTGTCCAGAGGCAGGGCAGGGTCCCGTCTGGGCCTCCAGTCCAAATTTCTCCCCTTCATCTGTGAAATCAGTTTTCCCAAGGAACCGCTTACTGAATTTGACCTCGGAGCGCCATCAGCCTCCCCAGAAAGCCAGCTGGGCCACCCGACCCACTAGGCAGCTCTTCACCCATCCACTAGAAAAAGAGCAGGGGGCTGGGATTGTAGCTCAGTGGTAGAGCGCTCGCCTCGCATGCGTGAGGCCCTGGGTTCGATCCTCAGCACCACATACAAAGCAATAAAATAAAGACATTGTGTCCATCAACAACTAAGAAAAATTAAAAAAAAAAAAAAAAAAAAAAGAGCAGGATTTAATTGGGAACTGAGGGACAATGAGAGCCTGCCTGCCTGCAGGGAGGGACCCGGCCCACCAGGACCCGGGCCTTGCTCCAACACAGAGCCTCTGGAGTCGGCTCTGGGCAGCAGTGCAAAAGGTGCTGGGCAGCCAGCACAGTGTGTGACACACCCACACTCAGGTTCTGGCCCGGGCCTGCTGCTGATCTGCTAGGTGACCTTGAGCAAGTCACTTCTATGGGTCTCAGACCACTTCAGTTACAAAAGGCTGAGCCAGGTGCGGTGGCGCACGCCTATAACCCCAGCACTTTGGGAGGCTGAGACAGGAGGATCGCGAGTTCAAATCCAGCCTCAGCAATGGCGAGGCACTAAGCAACTCAGTGAGACCCTGTCTCTACATAAAACACAAAATAGGGCTGGCGATGTGGCTCAGTGGTCGAGTGCCCCCGAGTTCAATCCCCAGGACCAAAAAAAAAAAAAAAAGAAAGAAAGAAAGGCTGCACGGTATCTCAGACACCAGCCTCGGTATTTAATTGTCCTGGGTGCCTGTCACTGGCCTGCCCACAGTAGGTCCTCAGTGTCTGTGGAAGGTGGGAAGGCGTTTGTGTTCTGCAGTGATCATACCGCTGCGTTAAGTCCCTTCCCCCATGTCTGTGCAAGCGTGGGCAGGTCTCGGGGTCGCCAGTGGCCTGTGGAACTGGAATGTGGCTGCTGCCATGTGTCCAGATGACACTCAGCAGCTCAGCACAGGGTCTGGCTCAGAGCGAGCCCCCCACCAACACCAGCTCTTGACACTGGTGCTGTTGCTGATGGCCAACAAGCCAGAGACAGAGGATGGGGCAGGTGGCAGGGTACCCAGAAGCAGAGAATGCCCTTCCCTGGCAGCCCCAAGGGACAGGCCCCTCGTATATACTGTCCTACTAATACCCCACCCCAGCAGCCAGCAGACCCCTGAAGCAGACATGATTGATGTTCTCCATGCTCCTGGGCCTCCCCCAGTGGGATGGATCCTCTGGTCTCTTGAAGTCAGTTTTCCACAGTGCCTGCTGCCCGTATGGTTGCCAGATTTAGTAAATAAAAGTACAATATGTTAGCCAGGCATGGTGACCTGTAGTCCCAGCTACTCAGGAGGCTAAGGTAGGAAGATCACTTGAAACTAGAGGTTCAAAGCCAGCCTTGGCGACAGGGGGAGACCTCACCTCAAAAGGAAAAAAGAAACCCGCAAAAACAAAAAGAGAAATAAAAATACAGATGCCAAGTTGTATTTGACTTTTAGATAAACAGTGAATAATTTTTGTCAGCATAAGTATATACCATGAAATATCTGGGATATACTTATACTAAAAACTCTTCCTTGTTGATCTGAAATTTAAACTTAATGGAGCATCCTGCATTTCATTTGACAGATCCACCTGCCGCTTCTGCTCACCATGTGGCTGAAATACACCTTCTGCCCTAACCCTGACCCTTCTCACTTCCTGGCATGAGGGGCACCCGCTCACCTGCTGGACGCTGGGCCTGCTGGCCCTCTGTCTACCCATGGACAGAGAGCTGCAGTGACCTTCTCAGACAAGTTGCCTCTTTTTCTGGAATTGGCGGGCCCCTACTGAGCCCCAGGAGATCACAACTGTTCAGGGACAGCGCCAGGCCTCACCTCCAGGGGAAGACAACCCAAGTTCTCAGAAACGTGGCAGGCACAGCTGGGGATCTGACAACCCGCCACACGCAGGACGGCAGGGACACCAGCCCGTGCCAGGCTGGAGCGTGCCCTGCCCTGCAGGGAGGGGCAGGCAGTGCCCAGGAACTGCCAGCGGGGGCACCATCTGGACCTGGGCCTGGCACCAGTACGCCACAAAAATCGTGAGCTGGGTCCTCCCCTCCTCCCGGCGGCAGCGGCAGCAAGGAGCAGGGTGTTTGGAGCGTCTCCCAGACAGGAGGGCGGGTGGGATGTAGGTCAACCCCTGGCTGCCGGAAAGAGTGATGTCACCGCTCCTGGAGAAGGCGAGAAGGGGGGGATGTGAGCCAGGACAGTGCTGGGCCGGGCAGGGAGCAGGAGGCCCAGGGCTGGCTCCCCGAAGGTCCAGACCCGTGAAGACATGGAGCACTCACAGGGATCCCCTGAAACGGGTGCACAGGGGCGGCGCTGGGGAGAGCGTCCCTCCTCGCAAGGCCTCACTGCAGGGCCTCAGGGTTTGGCCACATGTTATCACACCTGAGCCGAGGTGTGATATAATGAGAGGAGGCCTGGTCAGGAGCGAGGCCACCATTCTAACAGCAGCAGTGTCTCTCACCAGGTAGAGAGCGTTTGTCTTTCAGCAAAGATTGGTCTTTTGTTTTGGGAAAAACCTTTTCATGGGCCTCTGGGTTCTGAGCAGGCAAGCCCGCGGCCTGTGCTGGCCTGGGGATGTCTGCAGGACGAGGGGCGGGGGATTCCAGGGCACTGCCTGCATCCCCGAGAGGTGGCCCAAGGGCTTCTCTCCCCGCCAGGCGTGGCCAGTGGATAGGTCTCAAGCCTCAAGGCTGGCGCTGACTACGGGCCACCATTCAAGTCCTCCTCCTGGACACAATCACCCCCTTCCTGGCCACCTGAGTCAAGCTGTCATGAGACTCCACAGCCTAGGGGTCTTAGATATGCTTTGGTGGGTAGAAGGAGAGGACATCTCTGGCAGCAAGGACACACTGGCAGCAGTTAAAGCAACAGAGGGTCAGGAGAGAAGCCATAGAGGTCAGCTGGGTCGACAGGTAAGGAGTGACCAGGAGGACGTGACAGATCTGGGATGGCACTGAGGGGCAGCGGGAGGAGCTGGGCTTCCAGCCCACAGGTGGAATGCAGAGGCGTGGGCATCAAAGGGACAAAGGCTCCCAGGCTGCACATCAAGACCAGAGGCCCTGAGAAGAGGAGGTGAGGGCCTCGGTCTCCTGACCGGCTTTGCCAGGGTGCAGACGCCGGCTGGTGTTCCTCCTGGATGCAGGGAGGCTGGCAATTGAGTTCATTGGCTAAATCAAATTTGGGCTTCTTCTATATTAAGTGCTTAACATCTGCCACCTCTCCCGGCCATTGATAAATCCTATTACCCATTACAAAGCCAGGCAGCCTCCTGGAGCACGGGGGAGGGGGACACAGGGCACTGGTAGCTTAGGTGACACTGGGTAGGACTAGGCCGGCTCCCTAAAGCATGATGCCCTCTTTCCAGTGGGAAGTCCCTTCACCAAGCCCCAGGGCAAGGACCCAACTCCCCCACCCAGGGAAGACGGGGCGGGGGCCAGAGACATGATGGGGGAGGGCGGCCGAGGGGGTCAGGGATCTCTCTGGTTGTGCCTCTGCCTCCCAGCTGGCCGCACTCCCCAGTCCTTTTCTTTGGAAGAGACAAATGATAGGACCCATTTGTGCAGCTAAGTGAATTCCATGAACCGGTGCATGAGTCTCCACACGCGCAGCCTGCCGCAGTGTGAACCAGCCACCTGGCCCAGGGTCCGCAGAGCTCAGAGCCGGTGTGGGGCATCAGCTGCTGGAGCAGTGGGACTGCTGTGCCCCTTCAAGGCCAAGAAGGACCCGAGGGGATGCCACGTGGGCTGCAGTTTCCAGGAGCTCCAGAGGCCTCTCCAGCCCTGCCCTGAGGGTGAAGAGGGCTGGGGAGCTGGGTGGCATGGCCCAGGGAGCCCACCTCCAGGGCGGTGGCAAGGGCTGGAGGGGAGATGCGCGGCCCAGGCTGAACTGCAGAGCGGACTTGATGCGCAGGTCAGCAGAAGGCCCTAGAGGGTCGCCTGCCGAGACACATGACCACGTTGGTGTCAGGGAAGACTGTGAGGGGCGGGGCCAGACTTCAGGGAGCGAGGAGCAGAGCAGTCACCCCCACACAGAATCCTGATGCCCCAATGCCTCTTTTCTTTTGAGGCTGGGAGCTGATAGGTGCTCAGGCTGAGAGGGAGGGGCGGAGGGTGCCCAGAAGTCCAGAAAGGGGCATTTCCTCAGAATGGCAGGTGGCCTCCAGGAACTCAGGTGCATAGCAGGAGGCCTGGAGAACCCCCAGGCTGAGCCGGGCGCGGTGGCTTAAGCCTGTAATCCCAGCACTTAGGGAGGCTGAGACAGGAGAATCGCGAGTTCAAAGCCAGCCTCAGCAATGGCGAGGCGCTAAGCAACTCAGTGAGACCCTGTCTCTACATAAAACACAAAACAGGGCTGGGGATGTGGCTCAGTGAGTGTCCCTGAGTTCAATCTCCAGTACCAAAAAAAAAAAGAACCCCCAGGCTGGGCAGCCAGGCCAAGGCCCTTGCTGACCCCGGGCTCCTCCTGGTGTGCGCAACTGGGAGCTTGGTGGGTTGTGCACGTGGCTGGTGCTCACGGAAGTGTGTTTGTGTGTGTGGCAGGGGCTGGTGCACAGGTAAGCCTGGTGCATTATGAACACCTGGATGCACGTGACTTAGTGTGCGTGGCCTGGAGTGGGTATGTACAGGGAACATCTGTGAACCTAAAACATGCCTAAATCCAGGTGCACACCTGTAATCCCAACAACTGAGGAGGCAGAGGCAGGAGGCTGCCAAGTTGAGGCCAGCCTTAGCCCTTTATCAAGGCCCTATCTCAGATTAAAAAATGAAAAGGGCTGGGGTGTAGCCTCATAGAAGAGCACCCCTGGGCTCAATCCCCAGCACCTCCCTCCACAAGCCTGATACAGGGGTCCACCTACCAGCAAGGCTTAACATGACCTGTCCCAGGCTCCCTGTTGGAAGGTGTGTGTCTGCAGCCCAGCCAGGTGGGGGATGGGGGTAAAGGTAGGAGACAAGAACAGGGTGTGATAATCGGTCTGGAACTGGTCTCCCCCCTCCCTGTAGGGTTTCCAATCTCCAGCTCCGCCTATCCAGCTCAAAGCTGGCGCTGGCCAAGTGGGACAGGACTCCGCCCCCATGTGCAGTATCACTCCAGCTATATCTAACATTAAAATGACTTTCTCTAAGCAACACAAGGCTGGGGGAGAGAGCCAGGCTTGACAGGAGGCCCAGGGATTCCACGGCGCCCAGTGAGGCATGCACCCAGGAAATGGGGCCTGTGTTCAGGTGCCTGAATGCTGACCCCTCACAGGGGACAATGGCCCCTTTCTAGGGCATGTGTACATGCCAGGCTTTGAGCTAACCTGTAAGTTCTCAGACAACGCTCACTACATCAGGATCCCATTTTGTTGGTGGGAAAATTGAGGCTGGAGGCATCAAAGAGACCTGCCTTGGGCCACAAAACGGCACATAAAAGGTGCTGTAACTCCAGCTCATGCTGCTCAGAGGCACTGTGGTGTGTCCCCAGCTCTGCACTCAGGACAAAGATGTTCATGAGCCACAAGGATGGGCTGCTCTTGGTTTCCCTGAAGGCTGTGGGTCTCTAGAAGGTGCTGAAGTAGGGATTCTGACCCAGTTGTGGAATCGGGCAGCTTTTCTCCACCAGAGTCACAGCTGGTCCCTGTCTGCTCAGACACTCCCTCCCACCCTGATTGCTTTCTCCAGAGCTTTCCTGCTGACTCTCCACTATCTTGCACCAGAAGTTCCAGATTGTTCCAGGACACCAGTGTGCTGTGGTGCCTCCCATATCCTCCAGAAAAACATCCTCACCCCATTCTCCCATCAGGGCTGGTTCCCTGATGTCCCGTGGAGCCAACTCATCCATACCCCCTTGTGTTGGCCCCTTATCTAGAGCTTAAAATCCTTTTGCACTCACCCTGAGCCTGCCCCAAATGGCCCGCACACCCTGCCCTCCACAGCCAACTTTGACCTCCATGTTGCTAAGCCCATGAATCCACCTTGGCCTTCCCATCCGGGACTGTCTGGACAGGACGAGCTCCCTGGGAGGGACCAGCACAGCCTGGCCCTGCCTGCTCTCACCCTGCAGCACTCTTAGCTTGTGGCCAGGCCACGTTAAGTCCTCAGAGGGCAGAACACCTGCGCCTGCTGCCTGCTGTCACCCTGCTGGGAATGGTCCCCACCTCCCCACTCGAGGACCTTCCCTGCCCTCCTGGGGCCAAGTCTCAGGTTGGTCCCAGGTCCACTCCCATGGCCCCCTGACTTGGATCCATTTGTGGTTATTTGGTTTGTCTATCCTGACACTGTCCCTGCCAGGGTGGCAGCCCAGGCGTCAGGGGCTGACTTCAGACCTCTGGCCTCCAGAACTGGGAGGTGCGAAGCTCCCATTTCAAGCCGCCCAGTGTGGCATTTTGATAGAGTCACTTGAGGACACAAATACAGCACCAGTGAAAAATATTTGAGTGCATTAATATGAGAGAAGTCCCTGAGGGAAGGCCTCCTGCTGCACGAGGGAACCTCAGGGCAGGTGTGGCATGAGGGGCTCCATCCCCTGAGCATTTGTGGCCAGTCATGTGTTCCTGGGACCCCGCCAAGCCCATGTCCCCTCCTGAGGAGCCTCACGAGCCCACCAGCCCAGGGCCTCCACACTCCCCAGCCCAGCCTGCCCCACTGCCACCTCCGCTTCCCAGCAGGTAGACACTATCACGTGTGCCCCTCTTTGGCAGAGGCAACAGTTCAGGTGGTGTAGGAAGGGCAGCTAAAGGTGAGTGACTGCGATTAATGAAACCTCTGTCCCCAGAGAGCTGGGCACAAGCACACTGGGATAAAAACACAGTTCTGGACAGCAGAACACAGAGCTGTCTTTTAGGGACTTCCTGGATGTTTGGGGATCACATGCCCCTTTGCATGTGATGGAAACAAGGTCCTCTGCCCAGATGACCACACACACAGCACTTAGTTTCTGGGAGTCCATGGGCCCTCCGCCTCGTCACCGTCCTCAGGCCTGCAGACCCCCAGGCTCCCTGTGATCTGATGCTCTCGCTACATGACTGTGCCAGCTGGTGCTTCCGCCTGCTCCCCGCTCCCCGGGGGCCACCGCTGTCCACGCTCTTCAGGCAAGATCCTATTTAAACCTCAAGGTTACTATCTCCATATGACAGAGAGGGCGGGAGGCTCAGGCAGGGTAGGTAACCTGACCAGGACTTGCGCCTGCAGAGCCTGACGTGGAGAGCATCCACCTATCCGTCCACTTCATCACCCCAAACTGAAACTCCATCCCTGTTAAACCCCAGCCCCTGGCAACCACTATTTCTGTCTTCTCTTGGGCAGCACCAAGGACCAAGCCCATGGCCTCGTGCAGGCCAGGTGTGTGCTCTACCATGAGCAATATCCAAGGTCCTTTCTTAAATTTTGAGACAGGGTATTTGTAAGTTGCCCAGACTGGCCTCTAAATTGCCCAGGCTGGTCCTGAACTTGTGATCCTCCTGCCTCAGTCCCCCTAATCCCCAGTGGCTGGGATCACAAGTGCACAACACCATGCCTGATTGCCCTTCTCTCCTTTCTGTCTCTATGAATCTGACTGCTCAGGGAACCTCGTATAGTGGAGTCCTACCCATTTGTCTTTTTGTGACTGGCTTCTTTCACTGAGCATAATGTCTTCAAGATTCAACCATATCATCGCGTGTGCCAGAATTTCCTCCCTTTTTAAGGCTGAGTAATATTCCACTGTGTGTATAAGCCACACTCATTTATTCATCTGTCAATGGACACTTGGTTTGTTTCTGAGTTTTGGCAACTGCTACAAGCATGGATGTATGAATATCTGTTGCAGTCCTGCTTTGATTCTTCTAAGGTCTATCCTTAGAAGGAGAATTTCTTTTTTAAAAAATATTTTTTAGTTGAAGATGAACACAATATCTTTATTTATTTTATGTGGTGCTGAGGATCGAACCCAGTGCCTCATACAGGCGAGGCTAGTGCTCCACCACTGAGCCACAACCCCAGCCCCTAGAAGGAGAATTTCTGATTACGTAATAATTCCATATCTAACTTTCTCAGGAACCAACCTACCATTCTCCCCAGGGGCCACACCACTTCCCCCTCCACCAGCAAGGCATGGGTATGTCCAGACCCTTGCCAACACACGGTACTTTTTGTTTTTCTGATGAGAGCTATCCTAAAGGGTGCCTCCATCTATTTCTTAGTCCTCAGTTTCCCATGTGTCTAAGGGGGATAGTGACCCTCAGGGGTAGGGCTCTGTGAGGAAAGACCCAGAAAGGACTCAGGATGACACCTGGGCCGTGAGACTTGCTCAGTGAGGGACAGGACTGTGGCCGAGGGGCAATGCCATCCTCCCCGGCCCCCAGCAGGGTCACAGGGTCACAGGGTGTCAGCACCATACATCCCACGACTCACTCCTTGGCCCCGTATTTCCTGTAGATCAGCGGAGGAGGCCAGAGGGAGGGTCTGGTCCAGAACCAGGTGGGCGAGTGGACAGCGCCTTCTCTCTGTAGTCCTGCCCCCCCAGCTTCCCCTCCCTCTGCTGTTTCTATCCTCGTCCTGCTCCGTCCATCTCCAGTTACCAGGCGATCAACAGGGACAGGACGTTTATGGAAGAAGATAAGAAGGCCATGCAGAGGGACGGGGCTGCCCTGGGCCCCATGACGGGCAGCCAAGCCCCGGTCTGGCTTCCAGTCCTTGGGTCAGATCGGCAAGTGCAGGCCCAGCCCAGCCTCTGGGCTCTGGCAGGTGTCCCTCTCAAGGGCTTCAGCCTCCTGGGCAAAAGAGGGCGAGGACACGAGGCCTGGCAGACACGCCAAACCAACCATGCCTCCCATTCTGCTCCCCAAACCCATACTGGTCATTGCTGAACAGACAGGTGCACAGACCTGAAGGAGGCACCCAGACCTCGCTCCCTCACTTCCCACAAACGCCACCCTGCTCGGCCTGAGACCCTCCAGGAACAGAGGACCCGCTCCCTTCCTGTCCCTGGATAGCAGAGGCCCAGCTACTCTGGTTCTCTGGAGTCTGTGAGAGTTTTCTGGGCAGGGGTGTTTGTCCCAGAGGCAGAGCCAGGGGGTGAGAAAAGATGACTCCCCTGACTCCCAGACCCGGAGCGCCAGCTGCCAGCGGGCCAGCGGGCCAGCCCTGCCATGGGCCTGCTGAACATGGCTGTTGCCGCAGCTGCAAGAAGACCCAGCACTTCCCCAGCAGAGGGGTGCGATGGCAGCTCGTGAACCCCCGCAGGCGTTGAGCAGAATTTTATTTCACCCGGACAGAGTTTCAAATTTTTTCTTAAAAAGCTGTGCACCTACCAGGCACGGTGTCGCACGCCGGTCATCCCAGCGGCTCAGGAGACTAAGGCAGGAAGATCGCGAGTTCAAAGCCAGCCTCAGCAACTTAGTGAGGCCCTAAGCAACTCAGTGAGACCCTGTCTCTAAATAAAATACAAAAAAATTGTGTGCTCCTCTTGTGACATCAAGAGATTCCCTATTGCTTCTGCTGGCCTGGTTCTCTCAGACATCTCCTGTGGACATTTGGGTCCGCAACTCCCACTAACCCAAGAAGCTCCCACACTCCTTCCCAGAGCCAGCCTCTGGGTGGTGGCCATGTGGATATGCCTCATGCTTGAGCAGCTCTGTCACTCAGCCTCTCCCCCTTGCTCTCCTGCCGTTCAAGCCAGGGAAGGGGACACTGAGATAACACAGCTCTATAAATACAGCATTTCATTGACACCCCTCAACAAGCTGTTGAGGTCACTGCTATCTCCCCATTTTGCAGATGAGAAGACCAAGACACAGACAGGCTGGGGCCGTCCAGCCACTCTCCCCGGCCATTCCCACCTCTCTGGCCCACCTGAAGCGTTTCACAGGCACGGCTGTCTAGAGCTCCCCCAAACCTACCAGGCAGAAGCCCTTTGGGGAGGGGCTGGGGGTCTTGTCCCAAAAGGCTCTGCTGGAAGACCCTGGGTGGTCTTCTGTGTTGGCGGAGGGCTCTGTCCTTGTTCCTCTCACCACAAAGGGATGATCTCACTTCTCCTCAGGTCCAGATTTTACCCCAGACTATAGTTTAAAGCCAGCCACCCCCCACCTCTCACCCCTTCCCAGGGCCTGCAGGGAGGAAGGAGCGGGCAGGCCTGGAGGTGCAGGTGGCTGAGTTTCACTCTGTGCCACCAGCGCTGGCCTTCCCCACTGTAGGGCTGCAGCTCTGTCCCCCTCTCCTCTGGGCCCCTGACTTGCACGAACTTGTGATTCCCCAGGGCCCTCTCCCCACCCACAGCCAGGTGCCTCTGCCATTCCTCTCTGCCTCCCCCACCATCCGGGTCCCCCTTAGAGTTGGGATGGCTCCATGTGAGAGATCAGGGAGCCATATCTGAATCAAAGGACTGTGGACTGTGGAGGAGAGGCCAGATGGTCCTCCAGTGCAAATTATCAGAGATGGGAGGGCAGCACTCGGAGCTGGGGCCAGCGCGTGGCCAGAGAAGGTTCAATGGTGGAGACCTACTGAGCTCGAGTGTGCTTGGGTTTGGGTCCTGGCTGTCTGGTGCTTAGTTTAGCTGTGCAATTCCTCTTCCGAAAACATGACACTAAGGGGAGTCCTGTCCCTCCGCGGGGCAGGGGGCAGGTCCGCTTGCTCAATGCTTTTCCTCAGCTTGTGGGATTGTAGGCCCCCAGGAACCATCAGGGAATTAAATGAATATTGATCAAACAAGAAAATATACATGAAACCCTTAATACAACACCAAAGAGCAAATGAGCCTGCAGCGAATGTTCGATAGATATTTTCCAGATTGCCAACAGGCCACAGTGGGAGGCATCAGGGACCATGAAATTCTAAGGGAATCCCAGGAAAGTTTCAGTCTGACACGACAGAAACTGAGAACACTCAGGAACATGGGGGGCATGAGCTGCCGGGGGTGGGGGATCCCCATACCCTTTGCCCTGGGGTCTTCTGGCTTCCTGGCACAGGAGGGCTTTCCCAGAAAGAAAAAGAAAGAACCCACAGCCTCCACCGAACCACACCACCTAACCAGACCTGATTAATCCATGACCAAGCTGCCGCCCTCCTGCCAACCAGCTGCCTGAAGAGTACTTACTCTACCTGTGGACGGAACCACACGCTGCGAGGCTGGGTGCCCAGAGGAGCTGTGGGCCAACGGGCAGGGGTTGCCTGCGGCCTCACCACGGAGATGTGGGCTCCAGGCAACCCCAGTCCTCTTGTCACAGATGGGGCACGGAGGCCCAGAGCGGAGCATGGAGGGGTGGGACCCCAACCCCAGGTCACCCAAACGATGGTCACTCTGCAGGGGTTTGAGGTACCCCACAAGGCCCCGACTATCACCATCCCGGCCTGGCCCGGCAGCCGGCCCAAACATCAGGAACCTGCATGAGCCACAAATGAAGTGTAGGCTAGGACCTTTGAACAGGCTGAGAAGATGAGGGTTCCCTGTAGCAGCCCAAGCCTGGTCAGAAAACAGGCCATGACCCTGGGAGGACGGGGGGACAAGGTTCCCACCCGACCCGCTCAGCTGGCTGGGGAGGGCGAGCCTTGTCCAACCTTGGAATCTGCAATGCATCCAAGGGCAGAGGGCAGAGGGCAGAGGTCACAGAGAAAAACAAAGACCAAAATGGGGCCCCGGGGTTCACCACAGTGCTCATCTCTCCGGTGGCTCCCAGAGCATCCCTGATCTCAAACCTCCTGTCAAACCTGGGGAAGGCTAGAAACCAAGGGGGCCCAGACAGACCCCTGCATCTGCCAGCCTTGAACCTGATGACTCCACACACATCTCCCTTGCCTCTGTCCACTGGAATCCACACACACTGTCAGTAAAATAAAATGAGCCGGGCATGGTGGCACGCCTGTGGTCCCAGCGACTCTGGAGGCCGAGGAGGGAGGATCATAAGTTCAAAGCCACTCTGTGTCAAATTTAAAAATAAAAAAAGGGCTGGGGGGTGTAGTTCAGTGGTAGAGTGCCCCGGGGTTCAATCCCCAGCACCGCAAAACAGAGTAAAATGAAATGCAAGCAAACGAAAACAAGAGGTCGCACTGGCCCTGCCCACTCTCAGGCTGGCTCCCCACCAGCGAGCCAATGGGCTTCCAGCTTCCCCCACACTGGAAAGCTTCTCCGGAGCCCGAATCCGCTTCTTTGCAATGCCTGTTTAAGATGTAGAAATTACACACATAGGCATAGTACATACTTTACGAAAATAGGATCATGCTGTACACACCATGCAGCAAATTGCTCTCCCCCTTGTCGGGAATTACACGCTTGGGCAGTACTTACAGCTGCTGTGGAGGGAAGCCCAGGGCCTGCTGTCTGGCTGGGTTCTGGGTGCAGACCCTGCCTGCACCCACTGACACTGAGCTCCTGGCCCCAATTATGCTCCAACACCTCTGGCCTCCCTCAGCCTGCCCCAATCCTCTCATGCCATTATTTTGACCAGTATATTGTTTATTCAATGCTTTTTTTTCTGACATACACTGACATACACTATATGTCAGGCCCTGTTCTGAGCACTTCACCAACTTGAACTCACTCAACCCTCACCATGATCCACAGGAGGCAGAATCAGCAGCCCTATCTACAGATGGCTCAGGCATGAGGTCCTTGCCCCTGCAGACCAGCAGAGCATCTGCCAAATAAACAAACGGCCTGGGACACGCAGAACCAGTCGGTCACCTACACCCACTGTCTAAACAGTTCTGAGAACCGCAGGTGGTGCTTGCCTTCCACGAGAGTTTTACCTCCCCACACAGTGTCCTCAGAACACATTCTCCCCCAGAACTGTGCATCAAGAGTTAGTAGTTCCGAGTTGTCCACGTTCTGTGTTCCCAAGAAAGGCCTGACCCTGGCCCAGCCCCTGGCGATGACTGTGTGACTTCTGAGCCCTTGGAATGTTCTGGCTATGTTCTCCTGAGGCACAGCAGAATCTATGCTAATGATATGGCTTATAGTGGGGTCTTGGGCCATGTAGCTTGACCTCTGGAGAGTCCAGAGACTAAGGTCAACCATACGGGCATTCAGCCATGCCAATGTGATCAATCCCCAGTAAAAACCCTGGATGCCAAGGCTTGGGCAAGCTTCCCTGGCTGGTGATACACCACACCTATGGACACCCCTCGCTGGGGGGATTACGTGCTGCTGGCGTGCCTCTGCTGGGAGAGGACAGCCCGAAGCTTGTACCTGGTGTCCCCTGGGCTCTGTTCTGTCGCGGCTGTCAGTGTGTACCCTTTCACTGTAACAGACCATAACCCAGAGTGTAACAGCTTTGCAGAGTTCTGTCTAGTGAGCCTGGGGGTGGTCTTGAGGACCCCTGAACACAGGTGCCCCCTGACTTTGTGCACAGCTGTGGCACATCCCCAACGCTTCAGCACCATGCTTTAGCTCAGCCCCGCCCATGCGGCTAGTTCCTCTGTCCTCCAGGCCCCAGGTTCTACAGGAGACACTTGTCAGCCACAGGAGTACCTCCCCCCACTGAGCCCAGGCTTCCTGTCTGCACAGCTCCAGCCATCAGAGATGGTCTCCTTGGCTAACAAGTAACATGTCAGGATCAAGTTGGTGTCCCTGGAACCAGGTAACATCCAGGTACCAGGTAACAGCCCAGGAACCAGTTAGGGTCCTTGGTAACAGATAATGGCCTGAGCCAAGTAACATCCTGGGACTCAGATGATGTCCCAGCAACCAGGTAACATCCTGGGTACCAGGTGACATCCAGTACCAGGTACTGTTCCAGGTACCAGGTACCATACTGGGTATCAGATAACCTCCCGGGAACCAGGTAATATTCCAGGTACCAGATGACATCCAGGTACCTGGGTATCAGATAACACCCCAGGCACCAGGTACCACTTGGGAACCTGGTAATGAATGTCCCACGCACCAGGGGGAGCCGGGTGACAGCGGCACCCCAGGAGGCCTTACCTGCCCACGACCTCGATGTTGGAGATGGCGTAGAAGTACTTGTAGAGGTTCTCGCGCTGCACGTAGGTGCCGCCCAGCGCGGGGCGCAGCAGGCGCATGCGCAGGTCGGTGAGGGTGAAGAACTCCTTGAGGCCCTTGGCGCTGTCCAGCCGCGCGTACAGGTTGTCCATGTTGCGCAGGTCCGGGCCGGCGAAGATGGCGAAGCGGTCCCGCACCTCGAAGCGCACGTGCTTGTCCTTCTTGGAGCCCGCCCAGCGCGAGTACTCCTCGGTGCACAGCACGCGGTGGGCGCTGGAGGGCGCCATGTCGCGGGCGCGGCGCGCGGGCATGCCGAAGGCCTCCATGCAGTCCTCGGCGTAGAACTGGTAGGGCTGCCACGTGCGCCCGTTGTCCAGGGACTTCTCCAGGACCATGACCGTGGGCCGGCCGTACTCGAAGGTCATCACCACGTCGTCCGTCAGCTCCACGCTCTTGTTCCACGACAGGGTGATGTTGGCTTCCAGCGGGCTGGGGTAGCGGCTCCACGTGATGCTCTGCCAGTAGGTGGCCAGGCCCTCCTCCTCGCGGTCCAGCATGAGCCGCGGCGGGTGCGCCAGGTCGGGGTTGGAGGCGTCACACTCATTGCTGCACAGGTAGGGGTTCTCCTGCAGGGCGGAGAGGGGGCGAGGGTGGGCCGGCAGCTGGGGGCCTGGGAAACTCTGCACAGCCAGCCCCTGCCGGTGCGCCCAGATGTCTGCCCGCAATCAGAGCCTCGGGTGGGACATCAGGAAGAGCCCTGTCCCACTCCAATAACACAAACACAGGGAGACCGGCAGGGATGGGCAGACAGGGGGTGTCAGGCACTCTGTGCTACCCACTTAATTTTCTGTAACCCTAAAACTGCTCTGAAAAAGTCTATTAATTAAAAAAAAAAAGAAAAAGAAAAAACACCCAGGGTCACTAACAACTGCACAGCGCCCCAGACCACTTACAGTTCTTTGATAAATATTTCAGGTGTCTGGTTTGCTCAGAGACAAAATGGCTTGGATCTGAGTTAAAAACCTCTCACTCGCAAATGAGCCACTTGGCCCCCTGGGGGGAGCAGATGCATCACCTTCTGAAGGACTGAGCTGGCACCCCTGCCACCCCTGCTGGTGGCACTGCAGCCTGCCTCTGGCCATGGCTTTGATCTTCCCAGATGGCCCAGGGCCCCTCGGTGAGCAGGGCCTGCCCTGGGGTTCACGAAGGCAGGATCCACAAAACCCTGTTTGACGGAAATAGCTCTGTCCTTGGTACCCACGGTGCTATTGTCCCCTCCACAGTGGCCTGGCCCTGCTGATTCATGATGCCTGCACACCTTGGGGTGCAAAGAACTCACCTTCAAATCCAGCACCTCACTGAGCAGATGGGGAAACTGAGGCCCAGGGCAGGCAGGACCAGTGCTTCAGAGGGCGAGCCTGCTCCTGTCCTGCCTGGCGCCCTCTTCCTCCTGCTCCTGCCCTGCACAGCCTCAGAGGTACCGACACTGCTGGTGAGCTTGCCAACACCCTGGCAGGTACAGGGAGTCTTCTCAGGCTCCTGCTGGTGACTCTAGGCTGATCACCCCTGTCCTGCGCTGCTGCCCTGAATGAGGGGCTGAGAGGCCCCGGGGGATGGCAGGGGCTGGGCCGGGTGATGAGAAGGTAGTGCTGCTGGGGTGAGACAGGCTTGACTGTGATGGACAGCCCTCAGTGGTCCTGCCCGTTGGCAGCCAGGAAGGGCACGAGTCCAGGGGCAGACCGAGCCGACAGCCCGTGGGCAGAGGAGCCCTGGGCAGATTCCCTGAGAGCTACCTGGCTCTGAGGCTGGGGCACAGTTTGCACCAGGCTCTGGGCCCTACGCCTCCCTCCTACTACCCCACCCCCTGCCTTGTTAGGGGCTGGCTTGTGTCTCCCCAAATCCACATATTGGGGCCCTAATCCCCAGTATCTCAGAACGCCATCATTTGGAGACAGAGTTTTTAAAGAGGCAGTGAATTAAATGAGGCCCTGGGTGGCCCTCCTCCAGCCTGACGGGTCTGTGTAAGAGGAGGAAGTGTGGACACCCAGAAATACCAGGGCGCACACACAGAGAAAGCCACGCAAGGACAAAGGGGAAGGCAGCCACCTGTGAGCCTCGGAGAGAGGACTCAGGAGGAACAAAGCTCCCAGCACCTTGACCTGGGACATCAGCCTCCAGCACAGATACATTTCTGCGGTTGAAGCCACTGGGTCTGTGGTACTTTTTACAGCGCCCCGTCCCGGCTGAACAAAAGGGGCGGGGTGGGGCATATGAGGAATGGTCGTGGGTTTTCTGTGACTTCCCCACAGGCTGTCTCTGCGGCCTCTTCCACAAGCCTGGTTTCTCCGTATGCTGGACCAGGTGGCATTGTGCTGGCCTGGAAGTGCCTCTCAACCCAGCACTGAAGCTGTCCCTTGTCCCTGGCTCCCATGTCCCCTCTCACCTCTGAGCTTCTGCTTCTTGACTGCTGTCCTCTCAGTTTTCAGGGCCCTCCTGGGTGCCCCTCCCCTGACTCTGTTTGAACGCAGTTCCCTCACCTGGCACAGTGAAGCCTCCATGAGGGGCCTGGACCTCAGAGACTGCCGACTAGACCATGGTTCCTATTACCGTCATATTAAGTAGCTATTACTATGATGGTACCTGCAGTGACACTAACCATTTCAGAGCCAGTATTCCTGTCAACTCCAAAGCCTGCGAGTCAGCCACACCTAACCTCCTGGTCCCTATTCCATCCTCCTGCCTTCCTGTCCCCTGCCCTGACCAGCCTCCTGATGGTCCCTGGGGAGGGGGACATAGGATCCTTCAAAGCCCCATCTGCTCCCAGCCTGTCTGACACGGGGAAGACTTGCAGCAGGCTCTGCCAGGAGACAGGGCTCCAACCTGGCTGCCACCAATGTGCCTCCATCCTAACCTGCAGGACCCCAAGGCCCCCAGGAAGCAGATGGTCAGAAGCTAATGAATCAGCCCGAGTATTTACCAGCCTGCTCCTGCTGCAAGGCGGGTTCTGTCAACAGCGAGCAGGACAAATAAACCCCAGGCGGTGGCCAGCACAGCCCTCCCTCTCCCTCTCCTATTTCTTCCTTTTCTTCCACCTCCCTCCCACCCCGAGGTCTCAGAATTCCATTTCACCATTTAGGAGCACTAACTGCGCCCTGGAAAGGCCATGTCCACTTCAAGCTCGCCTCCCTTTCCAGGCAGCACTGGCTCATGCTCTGGCCCTCTTCCTGTCCTTCCCTGGGGAGAACCCCAGGGATGGAGCTGGGGATGAGCCCAGTTTGTTCCAAGGCCCCTCCAGAAAAATACAGTGACCCACCACATCTCCCGTGTGACTTCCTGGGGTCCGTGGAGCCCCAGGTCGCCTATTGGAGTCTGCAGCCCTAAGGAAACTGGCTGTGGGGTCTGAAAGCCCTGAGCTCTGACTCAGCTCTGTCCTTGGAGGCTGTGTGACCTTGAGAAGGTCACTTTCCTTTTCTGAACCTCTATTTCCTCATCTAATATCATGTGAGATCCTAAGTATGAAAGACCGAGAAAACGTCTCCCAGTGGTAGCCATTGTTCTTAAGCAGCAGTTTCATACACATTATTAGCCCCACGAGTCTCCCGGCAACCCCCTGGGAGGAGTCGTGAGGCTGAAGCCACCAGGCATGTTAATGGGAAAGCTGGACCTCACTGTGTGCACTGCCCTGGCAGCTACTAGCTGGAGGAGCCCAGTAGAGAGGCCATGTCCCGGGGCTGGGCTGGCACTTCCCACCATTCCCTGCTGCGCGTGCTCCCAGGAGGGCAGGGGCTGTTGTTATATCCGCTTTATAGATGGGGAGACTGAGTACACCCGGGCCCCACATCACCTTCCCCGGAGGCCAGGAAACCCAGCCCTGGGGAATCTCGGGGGAAAACCGAACCCCGCCATCTGCAGCTCCCCTGTCTCTATGGACTAGTCCCCTGAAAGGCGAGGCAGAGCAGCCAGCCTGGGACAAGAGCATCAGGAAGCCAGGTAGGGACGAGTCTCCCACGAGGACACTAAGCAGGAGATGTCTGGCATGAAAGATTCTGGAGAGACCATTTTATGTCAGGTGTCTGAAACCCTGGTCTCTCAAATGCTTTTGCTTTTATGCTATTTTCTCTGCAAAGGGTACAGCTGGAGTCAGAGACCAGGCTGTACGCACCGTGGACAAGCTGCGGGCACAGACATAATTGAATGGGAAAGTGAAGTGTAGCGGGGCAGGGGGGATCGTGTGCCAGGAAGTCCAGCTGCTGGAACCCCCAGGCCCCTAACCAAGGAGCCCGCAGAGGGACAGCCACCAGAATTGTGAAGGAGACACCTCCCCTCCCCTGCACACCTCCGCTCCTCTGCTAGAGGGTTAGCTCCCCAGGGCAGCAACCCCATCAACCTGTCTGCACTTTGGCCCCAGCTCCTGGCATCCCTTGGGGACTTGGGAAATCTTGTGGGATGAATGGAAGTCCAACAAAGGTGATAGATATCCCAGACCTCTCGGTTGCTATACGGACTACACCAGGTGCCACAGGCAAAGTCCTTGGTGGCACTCACTAGCAGGTCCCGATGCAGGGAGAGCACATGGCCATGGTCTGGCCCTATGGCTTCAACCAACAGGAAGACTCGCCGTTTCTGCCACACTCCCTCCAAGCCCGCCCTGTGCAGAACACACCTAGGGAGTCACCCACCCTCAGCTGCTCAGCAGTCCTTAAGGCTGGAATCCTTTTATTTACATTCCACCAATAAGACCTGGGAGAGACTTCCCGAGATTACACAGCTCTGCAGCAGGACAAGAAGGCCCAGCTCTGAGACAAGTTGGGAAACTGTGCCCTTCACCCAAAAGGGAAAGGACGACACCGCCCCCAGCCCGTGCCACTCTCCCGAGACACAGGTTCCACCCGGGAGGCAGACAGCCCATCTCTTTGCCACCCAGGCATGTGGGCAGGCCTGGAACAGTTTAGCAGCTGACAGATTTTTTTGAACCTGTCTGCCGAGTTGTCAACCTCACTGGGGGGCTGGCTGCAGGCAGCTGCTGTGTCCCAGGTGGGAGGCAGGAGGCTGCCAAGCAGAGTGTGGGGTGCTGAGGGGGGAGGCCGAGGGCAGAACCAGATCTGCTCTTACAAAATGTGGGGACCCAGGGAGGAACGCAAGAGGGGGAGGAAGTGGAAAGGCAGCGGAGCTAGCCCCACCCCCATCTTGGCCATGGCTTCTGGAACTTTGGGGGAGAATTTCTTCTGTCTCAGGCAGGCATATAAATCAGCCAGTACCCTGTCCCATGGGGTCATGGACTCCAGGGACTTCCCCTAACACCATGTGTGACCTTGGGCCCAGCCTTGCCCGCCCCGTGCCTCAGTTTCCCCATTCACGACATGAGTAAGTGGGAGTGGGTGACCAGGTCTGACACAGGCTGGCTCCTGAGTCACCCACGCTGCTGGGTGGAAGGGTACAGAGAAGAGCTCTCCTCCCCCAGACTCCAGGGAGAAAGCCGGGTGCCCAGGGAATTCTCCCTAACAAATTATTTCCTATTTATTGGTAAGAAAAGTTGCAGCGGGAATGAATTATTAACAAAGCGGACACAGATTCTGCTGGGAGCAGCTTCAGATTCCAGCCGCCCTGCCTGTCTCTAACTCTCCTCCCTCCCAGGCCTCCTGGCTCCCCCTCATTCTCCTTCTGTGGTTTCATTGATCCCGGTCCCTCTTGCTCTCTCTCTCTGATTCCTTCCCCTTCCCCTTTCGGTTTCTCTTGGAGCGGGAGCCCTGGCCCACAGCAAGGTCACCCTCCCTGCTCTTGTGAATCAGCGGAAAGTGGCCCAGAGCCGCAGGTGCCAGGGAGGTTTTTCTTATTTTGTTGGAATGATCTTCCTCCCCTATCGGTTACTCAGGCAGGGGAAGGTGAGTGGGGCCTACGGGAGGCGACTTCCGGGACCCCCTTCATCCCAGCCACGAGCCTCCAGAAGCCTCGGTGACGGCCTGCCTCTCCCTGCAGTCCCCAGACTCAGCCTCGCAGGTATCCCCTGGGTGAAGGTCCAGGTTGGAGCCAGAGTCATGGGCCACTTGCTGAACTTGCCCCTGACCTGAGCATAGCTCAGTGCTCCAGAGCCCAGAATTATATGGGAGGACAGGGAGCACTGAGGCCTTTCATTTCAACCCTGCCTGAGATTGTCCAGGATCCTCCTCCTTCCAGAACCTTCCATGACGAGGCATGAATGTGAGGAGAGCAGACACCAGGCTCCGCTCCTTTGCATCACACTCCCCAGCAGCTGTTTGCACACAGCCATATTTAACAGACATTAAACACAGCAGTGAAGGCCCTTAACAGTGGATCTCCTGGTAGTCCCCAGGCAGGACTGCATGGAGGCAAGAAGCAGCTGACTGAGATGACGGGCACCCTAGGGCCCTGGTCTGCTTTGGGAAGCTGCTTTGGCAGTGGGACAGAGAACCCCGGCTCCTCTGTCTTGCTCATACCAACATGGACTTCCCCAAAAGACCTTTCAGAGGACCTGGGGGCATCAGGCTGTGTTAGCGGATGAGCTTCCCAGGAGACTCTGCAAGGTCAAAGGGCAAGGATGCAGTGGGGACCCACTGTGTGGGCATCCAGTGCCCACCAAGACACAAGCTCAAGAATGGTTTCCTCCATCTGCTGAACAGCCAGAGGGGTGGGGGCTGGGGTCTTGGCAAGGCTCTGACTAGATGAGGGTTAATCTCTCCAGGAACTTAAAATTGTATTCTTAAAAAAATATATACGCATTCTGCTCTGCCCTGGGCATATGTGGATTCTTCCCACAGCCAGATTCCCAGGAATGTCGGGGATGGGAGGCTGTTCCCACTGAAGCGTGCCTGGCACAGAGCCCTGTGGCCCCACAGGCAACTCATGCTTGCCTGGCCTTCACTGGTACCACAAAACCAACCACACAGGGGCACGTGTCTCAGAGGGAATGGCCCCCTGTATTTGCATACCCCCAGTGACAGAGAGCTCATTACCACAAAAGGCAGACAGCCCAAACTAGACTGCTCTGTTCCTAGAGAGTCTGGTGATCTATTTTGGCATGTGCTCCACATTAGCTTTGCTCGAGGCCCCCTTTCTTTTCTGTTTTGGTCCTGTTTTCCCTGGTTATGTTCTAAACATTTTCCAATTCATCAGAAGAGAGAGAGAGGGAGGCGGGGTGAGCCCGAGCCCTCCGCCTTCTCCAGCCAGGAGCTCCACCACCCACCACCGCTGGCTCTGCACGCCCAGACCCGTGGGAGTGCGCGGCAGCCCCTCCTCCCGCCTTTGCGCCCTCTGCACACGCAGGCTCAGCCTGCTCACCAGAAGCCACCTGCCTGGCAGTGCCCAGCCTGGCACCCTGGATGGCTTGCCCTCTCTACCCACCCCCCCCCCACTCCAGGCTGCACTCACTACCCAAGCAGCTCAACACTCTTATTTAGTATGTTTTAGAAAAGTAATTACAAGGAAAGGAGGGGTGGAAGGGGGGAAGAAAGGAGGAAAGGGAGAGGGGAAGGAGAGAGGAAGCCGGGCGAGGTGGGGGAAGAGCAGAGCCCCGGAGAAAAGCCGCATCCAGAGCCGCCCGCCCGGTAAAGTGCATTATTGATTCGGGACTTAGAAAATGCTTAGAGGGTAGGAAAGCGTCCTGCTCTTTAAAAGCTTGTGCGAGGCGTGAGCTAGACACGGCAGCGTCCCAAAGAGGGCCCGCTCTGCTGACATGAATATTTTATCAAAAGGAAAAAGCGGCTGGAGGATTCCAGCCCAGGCAGGGGCAAGAGGGGCGGCAGCGGCCCCTCTGCAGGCTGGCTGCTCCTTCTCAGACCCCGGGGCCTTTTCAGGGCCACTGGCCTGCCACCTCCGTGAGAGCTGACCAGGTCTTTCCTGTTGGAGGGTGGGCCAGAGGGCCTCTGCCGGCTGGGACACAGGCCCAGGACGGTGGGCAGGAAGGCAGGGCTGACAGAGAGCTTCCCTGCGGTGAGGCTGAAGCTGGACCCCAGGCAACGCCCCTGCCAACTATCCACTCTGCCCTGGCCCTGAGCCTCTTGGACCTCCACCAACCTGCCCAGTCTGGGTCCCTACCACTCTCAGCTGTCCCCAGGTGCCCCACGCAAAGCACCAACAAGAAGTCTTCAGTGCCTCTGCTGAGCCTGGGTCCCTTTCCCCTGGTCCTGGCCCGCCCCCTCTCACCCACCTCTCCTCTCCTCGCCTTCCTGTCAACTCTCCAGTCACTTCCTTTCTGATCCCCAGCCACCCCCCAGCTCTGAGGACCTGGACAGGGTACCCTCTTCTAGAGGCTCCTCCCCTCCTCCTCTTGACAGGTGTCTGCTCAAACATCCCTTCCTTGGGGAAACATCTCTGGCCTCTGCAGGTGACTCTGCTCCCTTGGCCAGTTTTTTGAAGGCTTTGCTGATTTCGTGTCTGTGTTCCTTCCACACTGTGCCCTGGGAGGGCAGGGGTGGAGCCTGGTGCATGCAAAGAGCTCAAGATTTGCAAGTGACCCTTCCTTAGCAGGTCCCTTCTTTGGGTGCTCTGCACTCAGCGGGTCTCAGGAGTGAACACAGTGCCCACATGGATGGGGACGGCCCAGGCAACAGATGCCAGTCAAGACCCTCCAGGTTTCTTCCTGCTGCTCTCTAAGGAGCGAAGGGGTCCTGCATGGCAGAGGAAAGAGCAAGAAGTTGCTGGGCATGTCCCATACCTGGGCACACCTGGGCAGGTGCAGACTCTGTGGATAAAGCCCTGGGCAGGGGCGGGGCAGGTGAGGTTTCATTGATTTATATTCATTCACTTATTCATCAACTATATCTGAACAAACTAGCCCTGGAGAAGCAGCTTTTAGACCTGGCTGTCTGCCAAAATACCTGGGAAGGGGAGGAGGGAGACACTATTTCTGGGCCTGAAAGCCAGAGATTCTACTCCAGATTGAACACAGACTAATCAACCAGTTAACCAACCAGAGCACAGGGCCGGGGACTCCGAAGCACAGCGGGGTCTGGGAGGCTGGTGCAGTTGACGGGGAAGGGCACCTGGGCTGCACAGCTATCCTGCTGTTAACCTCCTCTTACAGGTAAGGGAATGGAGGCCCCCAGAAGCTAGGCACTTGCCTAACCTCACGTTTCTGGTCACCTGGGCACTCTGATCCCTGGTGGGAGCACCAGAGGAACTGCCCATGGCTTGGTCCAACCAGGCCTGTGGGGGATCTGGCTGGGTGGCTCCTGGGGCAGTGGGATTCAGCAGGGTGCAGCCGGACAGGCAGGCTGGGCATGGAGGGCCCTGAAGTGGAGAGACAGAACACAGGCTGCAGGGTGGGGCCAGGAGCATGGTGGGGGACCAAAGGAGATAAGGCAGGGGGTCCTGGGGCTGGCTGGGCAGTCCTGATTGACAGCTGGCAGCTCCAGAAAGGCCCTGGCTCTAGAGGCCAGCCTCCTTGCAGGAAGAGCAGTTATGGGCCTGGGTACTGGGGCCAGTGACCCAGGCCGCCCCCTGGATGAGATGGGGGAGCTAGAAGGAGCAGGGAGAGCCGGGGGTCCAGACTCAGGAAGGCTTTTGGGAGCCAGGCCGGCAAAAGAAACCTCTGCCTCTCTGGACTTTGAATTTAAAACAAGATGCTTGGGGCGGGAGGGGGAGGGGTGAAGCTCTCGGCACAAGGACCACCTGGGGATTTCTGATAAGCCTGGAGGCCAGGCCCACCGGAGGTCTGCTGCATCTGGGCTGGAGTGCAGCCTGGGCCGGGGATATGACGGGCCCCAGGCAGAGGCCATGTGCGGCCCACTGAGCCCAGCTCCAGCGGGCTCTCAATTCTGCCTTCTCCAGTGCCTCTGGGTCCCCACTGCCCACCTGAGCTTGGGACCTTCAGGAAGACCACCCAAGGGTTAGGAAGTATGGGGCAGGCAGGGGAGGAGAGAACCACACACTCTAAGACCCTCCCCTTCCTGCTGTGGAGCCGCCCTTTACCCCCCGCAGAGGCTGCAGGGTAGACTCCCCTGGGGCAGCCCCGGCAGACCACCAGGGACCCTCTGGGGCAAGTCCTGTGCATGGGCTGAATACAGCTGCCTTAGAGGCTGCAGCCAAGGACCCTGAGGGGGACAAGGGTCCATCTCGGAGTGGCCAGCCACCTCAATGGGGGCAGGTCTGGTCCTCAGCCCTGTGTCCTACCCTCTTCTCCCTCTTCCCCCAGTTCGAGGCCACCAACCCCTTGGGAAGCCAGCATGAGAGGGAGGGGAACGCCCAGTGCCAGGCAGACGTCATGCACCCCCTCCGGCTGCTCCCCACCCTCTATTTTTAGGCCCATTATGGTCCACTGTCGGGTGTAGTTTCCCCACTCCTTCCTCAGAACAGATCGGGTCCCTCCAGGCAAGCCATCGCCTGGGAGCTGGTGCGTGGGAGCGTCATGCTGCCAAACAGACACGCAATCAGCGAATTATCAAGTAAGTGGATTAGCAGACTCCATCAGGGCTCAGAGGGCAGGGGGCCGGGAGACCCACTGTCTCTCCTCCCTGCCCGCCTTCTTCCTGGTTGACAGGGACAGTGTGCTCACCCAGCACAGGCAGCAGCTGCCTCCATCTATCCGGCACAGGCTCAGGTGTCACAGCAACTCACATCAGCGATACAACCTGGCTAGGGGCTGGGGGCTGGTCCAGGCAGCCCAGGCCAGAGGTGCCAACATCCTACACTTGGAAGCTGTGTGACCTGGGGCCAGTGGCTTAACCTCCTCTCAACCTTAGATCACTCATTCCAAACTGGCGTTCATTGAAACTTTCCCGTAAGCCTTCTGTGAGGATTCAGTGAGCCACTTTAGGTTAAGTGCTTGGTATACACTTGGTGTACACTCAATAAATGTCAGCTGCTGCTGCTCCCAGGAGTGGGAGAGTGTGGAACCAAGAAAATCTTCAGACAAAAGGGACCAGCCAGTAACAAGAGACAAACCTTAACTACGCTGAGCTGAAGAGTCCCCAGAGGGCAGGACCCTCTGGCTGGATGGTCGGGGTCCCCGGGGGGACTTGGGCTGTCTGGGAAGTCCCCACAAGTGTTTGCAACCTTCTGTGCATGTGTGGGTGAGCGTCTGCACACACAAGCATGGCCGCCGCTCCAGGAGGAGCGGACGTGTGACCCCTCAAGCCAGGAGACCCTGCACTGGGGTTCTGCGGCTGAGATGAGTTTGCCTCCTGCCTTTGGTCCTCCCCTGGGGTCTTCCTGGGTGTCGGAGGCACTGTTCCCCAGTTTTCTCTCTCTCCCTCCCTCCACAGCAGAATCCAGAAATCGGAGGAGCTCTGAGGCTGATACACAGATCCCTCATTTTTCAGGCAGGAAATCTTCACCCCAAAAGACAAGAGCCTTGGGTGAGGCCACCTAGCTCCTGGCAGCCAGTACAGAGGGGACCCCATTCCCCCTGGGGTCCCCAGGGGTCCCCAGGGTGGTGCCAGGTACACAGCTGTTGGTAAAGGTCCTGGATGATGCCGGCAAAGCAGGGGACAGGGCTGAGACAAGGTGCCCTCTGGACAGCTGGCTTCTGCTGCCACCTGCCTTTGTTGCTCTTGGCTCCTGAGGGAGGGGATGCTGCAGAGCCTGCCATCCTGCGGTGGACCCGTCCGCCGTTGGCAGCCTGGCGGTCGAGGGGGCTCTGCGTGGCCAGCGGGAGCTCCCGGGATCCCCCGCGGGCTCAGCTTGCTGGCCTTCTCTTCACCTTTTGCCCATGGCAGACGTCGTTGCTGCGGAGGGGACAAGCCTGCTCCTGGTTCATTTCCTTTTATTTCCCTGGCCAGCCCTTGGAGTCAAGTGGAGAAATGACTTGGGCAGCAGAAGGGAGAGGAACGGGAGCTGAGGAGGCCTGAATGGTCCCCTAAGGACTCAAGACAAACTGCTGGGGGAGAATGCGGGTCCTTGCGGAAGGGCTAGCCTCCTTTCACAGGGAGCAGCAGCTCTACACACCTCAAGTTGGATCTGGAGGGACCATAAACATGGGGAGTTCAGCTCCTCCCAACCGAGGAGGCCCCTTTGTGGTACCCACTTCAGGGCTGCCATTCAGATTCCCAAGTCATAGAGCAAGGCAGGGTGGGACAGTGGTCAGGGCCCTGGGGACATATCCTGGCTTTGGCTGTGCAACCTGGAGTAGGAGTCTCTGCCCTCTGGGCCTCCTTTACCTTGCCTGCAGCACAGTGTTGCCTCTCGGTCTTGGTGAGAAGATGAAAGGCCGCACTGGAGAGGTTCCAGCACGTGGCCGTAGGAAGGTGCCCTCTCGGGGCTCCTACTGCTCCAAGCTCCAGCCGACCACATGCCACCCAGACCCAGGCTGCAGATCATCCAGAATGCGACTTTGCAGCCATTGCTGATATTCCCACCCGCCCGTCCCACCTCATCCTGGATCCTGCCACCTGTCAGAACATCTTCCTGTTACCTTCACGGTGCTGCCACCATAGGGGGACCACAGCTTGCAGGTGGGCTGGGGAGGGGGCTTTTGGTCCCCTTGGGCCTGCAAGAGGCTGCCTCAAGCATGCCTCTATGGACAGAGGTGACACATAAGCAGAGAGAGAATGCGTCAACCTCACCAGCCTTGCAGGAGCAGGTACAGCACTCCACTGGCCATGGGTGACCTCTGGCACATGTCCCATGTCCCCCAAGGATACCACCAGGAGAAGTCAAATCCAGGGCATGAGTGGATGGATGGAGGCCTGGGGTGAGCTGCCTCCTGTCCCCAGGGCTCCACCCACTCTTGGGGAGCCCAGGGCTCCTGCTGGGGACCCTGAGCCTCTTCTCCCTCTTTGGGCTGAAGAAAGTCACCATGGGCTCCGTTTCCTGGGTAGGAAATGACAGGCCTTGGACTTGATCCACAGGTGCCTTTACACTGTGTTCCCAGGAGCCGAGGACTTCCCAGAGGGTGTGGGGGCCTGGGGCCTGGTGGGTCAGGAGGCCACCTGCAGCCTGGGGCAGGCTCTCACTTCCCCCTGAGCACCAGCTCCATTTCCACAAGCCCACAGATACTGAGGTCCCCTGGCCTGAGACCGGAAGTTAGCCCCTACCATGTGCCAGTACTTCTGCATGGCCAAGGGGCAGATGCAGAATCTGGAGCTGTGGAGAGAAGAGGGGCAGAAGTGGACGCTAGAGAGATATTTGGAGACCAAAGGGAAGTCACAGCATCCCACCCCAATTGCCCTCCTTTGAGGGTCAAAGCCAGCATCTCAGCCTAAAAGGTACACTAGGGGAAAAGAAGGCAGGGAGAGGAAAAGCAGAGGGAGGGGGTGGGAGTGTCTGGCTTCCCTGCCCCCCACCCTCAGGCCTCACCGAAGCACAGTCACTATATGACTGGGATCTGAGTTGGAACCTGGATGCCACATCTCTGGATGTGTACTGGAGTTTCAGTGTCCTCATCTGTACAGTGGGCACAAGGACAGCAGTAGTTTCTCCCAGGCAGGATAATCTGGGAGGGTTTGATGACTTACTGCACACAGGATGCTCATTGCTTTAGCCGGGCACGGTGGCACACGCCTGTAATCCCAGCACTTTGGGAGGCTGAGACAGGAGGATCGCAAGTTCAAAGCCAGCCTCAGCAATGGCAAGGCGCTGAGCAACTCAGTGAGACCCTGTCTCTACATAAAACACAAAATAGGGCTGGGGATGTGGCTCAGTGGTCAAGTACCCCTGAGTTCAATGCCTGGTGCCAAAAAAAAAAAAAAAAAAAAGAATGCTCAGTGCTTTGATGAACAGATTTGAAAGTCCAGAAGTGAACTCACACATCTATGGCCAGCTGACCCTGATGAGGGTGCCAGGAACATTTAATGAGAAAGACCAGGCTCTTCAGAATATGGTGCCAGTAACACCAGGTATCTACCATGCAAGGAATAACGCGGGACCCCTACCTCACACCAAATACAGAAACTAGCTCCTAATGGATCAGAGCCCTAAATATAGGAGCCGAAGCTATAAATGTTTAGAAGAAAACATATGGGTAAAAATGCATGACCTTAGTTATGGCTATGGTTTCTTAGATAAGATACCAAAAGCATAAGCAGCAAAAGGAAAAAAATCCACAAATTGGACTTCATTAAAATTAAAATTAGGGGCTGGGGTTATGGCGCAGTGGTAGCGTGCTCGCCTAGCACGCGGGAGGCACTGGGTTCGATCCTCAGCACCACATAAAAATAAAATAAAGATATTGTGTCCACCTACAACTAAAAAATAAATATTAAAAAAAATTAAAATTAAAAAATGTTGTGTATCAAAGGATACAATCAAGAGAGTGATAAGATCATTCACAGAATGGGAAAAATATTTTCAAATACATATTTGATAAGGGTCTAGCATTCAGAATATATAAAGAGCATGTACAACTCAACAACAAAAATCCAATTAAATAGTGGACAAAGGATTTAAACTGACATTTTCCCCAAAGAATAGACAAATGGCCAATAAGCACATGAGGAGATACTCAACAGAGAAATGCAAATCAAGACCATAACGAGATACTACTTCCCACCCACCAGGCTGGTCACATTGGATGATTCCATTTATATGAAATGTCCAGAGTAAGCAAATCCATAGAAACAGAAAGGAGACTAGTGGTTGCCAGGGGTGGGAAGGGAGGAACGGAGAGGGATGTTTGATCAGTACAAGGTTTCGTCACAGGCCATGAAAATGTCCTGGAACTAGACACACTGGGAATATGCAAGACGGCCACTGGGTTGTATGCTTTAAAATACTCAAAAAGGCAAATTTTATGTTATGTACATTTTACCTCATTAAAAATTTTGAAGGGCAGGGCGCGGTGGCACACGCCTGTAATCCCAACACTTTGGGAGGCTGAGACAGGAGGATCGCGAGTTCAAAGCCAGCCTCAGTAACAGCGAGGCGCTAAGCAACCCAGTGAGACCCTGTCTCTACATAAAACACAAAATAGGGCTGGGGATGTGGCTCAGTGGTCGAGTACCCCTGAGTTCAATCCTCAGTACCCTTCAAAAAATTGTTTTTGAAGGGTTAATTTTATGTTAGATATTTCAACTCCATTAAATTTTAAAACCCTTTTAAACAATGCTGCGGGGCTGGGGTGGTGGCGCAGTGGCAGAGCGCTTGCCTAACGTGTGAGGCACTGGGTTCGATTCTCACCCGCATATGAATAAATAAAATAAAGGTCCATCGACAACTAAAAACATATTAAAAACAAAAACAAACAAACATAAGCAATGCTGGGTGCCGTGGCCGGCCGGCGTCCGCTTTTGGAACCTCTCCGTCTGCACCCGAGCCCGCTGGTGGGTTTGTGGCTCCTTCAACTCTCAGGAGGCGCCTCAACGAACCGGCTGACGCAGCCACGCGCCGCCCGGCCCGGCCCGGTGGGGAAGCGAGGCCGGGCGTGGCGGCTCCGCAGTCTCTGCGGGGACCTGGACCCGGCTCGGCCAGCAGGCCCCGCCCCAGCGCCCGGCCAGCAGCCGCGCGCTCAGGGAATCCCAAACACATTTTCATACATTCAAGCAAATCTGCTGCGACGGAAAAACATCAGATCCTGCAAACCAGAGCCGCAGGAACCGCGCTCACTCTGCATCACCCGAGCCCCAGGAAGGCACCGGGCATCCACATGGGCAGTGCGCGCTGTTCCTGGGGCGGCCACAGCTGGGAGGGGAGGCGTGCGGCCACTCCGGTGAGCTCGGGCCACCCCGGGGCCAGGCGCTGCCATGCTGCCGGTGGCTCTCACCCCTGCCCCTCCCCCTCCCCTTAGAGCCCTGGACCTAATCCCTCCCAGCCGAAGGCAGGGCGGACAGCACAGATGGAGGAAGGGTGACTCCGCCCGCCCCTGCCCCTGCCAGAGGACCCTGGGAAGCCCTGGGATATTCCTGTGTCAAGTGGCCTGGTGACATCCCTACTGGCAGATTTGCAGGGGCCTGCATGAGGCGCCAGGTGGAGTGGCCTGTGTGCCCTCCCTCAGCCACACCTCCCCCGTCCTCCGTGTCTTGGTAGACCTCTGTTCCTTGGAAACTTCCAGGCCTCCAGTCTGAGCGGATGCCTCCTCCTGGGCTGCCTGCCTGGCCTTCAGAGTCATCTTCTGTCTGTTATCTTCCACTTTACTCCTTTTGTCCCTCAAGCTACGTTCAAGAACAAAAAAACAGGGGCTGGGATTGTAGCTGAGCGGTAGAGCGCTTGCCTCGCATGCGTGAGGCCCTGGGTTCGATCCTCAGCACCACGTACAAAGCAATAAAATAAAGACATTGTGTCCATCTACAACTAAAAAAATATTAAAAAAAAAATAAAAGAACGAAAAAACAAAAACAGTCCCCCCTTTTTTTCCTGGGCATTCACCCTGTGCCAGGCACCCAGCCGACGGCTCACCACGCCTCAAATCTTCCTGTTCCTACCAACTCCTTGCAGGTTGTGAAAACATCATGCCCATTTTCAGATGTGACAGCCAAGGCCAGGTGTCTCGAGGACTTAGCCAAAGCCCCATAGTCCAGCAGGGGGGGATGCCACTGGGCCCCATCCCAGCAGGCCACAGGGGTTTGGATCCATCCTCCTTCCATGTCCTGCCTCAACCAGGGCTGGACCAGCCTGTGATAACCCGTGTGGAAAGGTGCAAGAGGAAAATCTGCCCAGACCACCGCTGGGGAGTGGAGAGGAAGAGGAACCGGCAGGGTGGCCTGTGTCTCTGACCTTCTGGGAAGATGTCCCTTTCAGGCCTTTTGGGTCCCCACTGCACCCCAGCGGAGCAGCCCCTGCCCTCCCTGGAGCATCTGACCCAAACCTGCTCCCACGAGGAGGGCCAGAAGCAAGGACCTGACCTGTGGGCTGGTGCTCAGCGACAGCACCCCTGATCTCAGCGTCTACTCCCCGGGCTACAGACATCACTGTGCAACAAGATGTTACCACGTGGAACTATTCTTGTCCTAGGCCAGGCCCTGCCTCGGGCGTTTCAGGAGACTGAGTGCGGAAGCTGAGGGCGCGCAGCTCAGTCTCCAGAGGCACTCACAGAGGCTGACTTAAGACAGCTGTGCAAACTCTGGGCTCATTGCCTGCAGATCCACCACAACAGAGGCTGCTGCAGTGGCGAGAAGCAGTGGCTTCCAACTATAAAAACCTAGTTTCCCTTCAAGACAGCCTCCTCCTCCAAGAAGCCTCCCTGGATCCCACCATTCCTCCCATGCACTGGAGCTCACAGCCAGCATGAATTGAGCATCTGCTATGTGCCAGGCACTGTGCTCCCGACAGGCCCCCTGTGAGTGTTCTATTAATAGCCACAGCTTGAAAAAACCAGGCTCAGAGAGGTTACATCTCATCCTGAAGGTCACACAGAATGAATTCCAATCTCTCTCTCTCTGGAGTCTCGTTACAAGAAAAGTTCAATGTTCATCCATTTCCACGTGGATGGATCAGGATGATCAAGACTGGATAGAGGATAACAGTCAAGCCTCATACCAGAACAGAATTCACACTCTTAACTAAGCCCCTGCTGACTCTGAGAGGCATCTTCTCCCAGGAAGGCATTGAAGCAGTCATGATTATATCCCTCTTTACAGATGGGGAAACTGAGGCTTAGGGAATTTGAATGACTTGCCCCAGACCATGGAACCTGCAGGTGTCAGTGCTAGGATATGAGCTTGCAGCTTTGATTCCAGATTTGTAGCTCTTGCCAGAATATAGTGCTGGCTCTCTCTCTCTCTCTCTCTCTCTCTCTCACCTTCCACCAAGTCTCAAAGTGCAGCACTTGTCCCAGCCATGGTCCCCCACCCTGCACCTCCCAGTTTGTAGCCCCATGCCTTTCTCAGGATGCTGCATGCCCACCCAGCCCTCCTGTCTTCCTCTCTCCTAAACCTGCAAAGATCCCATAGGACCCGCAGATCTCCCTCATTAATAACAGGCTTCACCTCTGTGAACCAGACCCTGCATCTATCCAGCAGAATCCTCTGGCTCTCTTGTTAAAATGCAGGTTCTAACCCAGCAGGTCTGGGGCAGGGCCCTGGATTCTGCACTTCTAACCAGGTGAGGCTGGTGCTGCTTGCAAGTTGAAGGTCTACACTTGGGGTAGCAGGGGTGTAGAATGGGCCAGTGTCACCCTGCCTGGGCCCGGGTAGGCTGACTCAGTCTCCCTCTCCTGTCATCACCTCTCACCTGAGTCTCAAGGGGTCAACTTTTGTCCCCACAGCATAAAGGGTGCCCCCTTGCTCTCAAGGGAGCACAGGGGGCCTCTCACAGAGCATCAGGGGGTTGCCCTCAGGCCTCCCCACACCCTGTCCACCCCAGAGGGGACCTGGGAGCAGCAGTGGCCCTGGGAGGGTGAGCAGCCTTTGCTGGCCGAGCCCCATCCTCCCTCCCAGCCCTGGGAGCTGTGGGTGGGGCTTGCCTCTGCTCCCCGGCATCCCTCATTGAAATTTTGTCCTTGCCCAAGAATCCTCGGTTGAGAGCTCATCCCTATTAATTCTCCTTGTGCATTTAGAGCCAATAGGCTTTTATTTATTCATTTATCTTGTCTTTCATCTCCCTCCCCTTCCTCGCCAGGCTGGAATTTACAATTTTGTTCTCAGGTGGCCTTGTCGGAGGACAGGCAGGAAGCCTGGGGAGAGAGGGTCTGCTTGCAGGATCTGAAGACAGCGCTGCCCCTGGGCCCCTCTTGAGTCCAGGGGTATTCCTGGGCTCACACCTAACATGGCTGGGTACTGGGACAGGCAGGCCCACACCTGCCAAAGGAGGGGCGCAGGGGAGCAGGGACCCACTGGACCTTTGCAAGGCTGAGGGGCATTAGGTGGGCTGGCCACTGCTAGGGCGCCCCCTGGTGGCTGGTTAGCCACCTGCTCTGACTGGAAGTGCTCAGACTCCCTGGGCAAGCATCCTCTCTGCCTGCTGCCTAGAGACCAGAAATGCAGGGCATGTGTTCTCAGGCTGGATGGAGGCAGAGAACTCCAGGGAAGGAAGGGAGGCAGGGAGGAAGGAAGGGAGCCACAGAGGGAGTGATAACAATAGTAACCTAATAACAGTCACGGACCATGGAGCACCTACTTGGTGCCAGTGCGTACCTAGGGCATGCATGGCCAGGCCGTGTCCTCCTGCCAACACTGTGACCTTCCTACAGTACTGTCTCTATTGAAAGTGGAGGAAACTGAGGCTCAGGGAGGTCAGAAGCTCAGAGAAGGCAGACTGTGCCACCTGGTGGTTACGTACATGCCCCGCCACAGACACGTTCCTGGCCTGCCCTCTACACCTAGTGACCTTGACAGGACTTAGGCAACCCTTGCTAATCCCTAAGGAGGGATCAGAGCAGGCCTCACCCTGGGGCATCCTAGAGATGATTAAATGAGAAACGCCCAGGACCAGTCTAGGAGGAGCCACAGTACACAGGGTTTGAATCCAGACTGGAGGTAACCTCACCTCCCTGCAGACACCAGCCTCCAGAAAGGCTGCCCTCCACCTGCCAATGCAGCATCCCGATCTCATATGATACACACATTTGTAATCAAAGGCGGCGCCATCATGAAATATTCACATCCGTCAAACAGGTGAGGAGACGCTGAGGACTCAGCCACGCGGGGTCTCTGGATGCTGAACTTCCTCCCTGCCCTCTTTACCTGCTTTCCAGGAAAGGGGAAGGGGAGAGGGAAGAGAGCTCCTTCTAGACCCCAGGGCTCAAGGATGGCAGCAGGGCTCAGGTCCAGCCAGCATCGGGACCCACAGGGGTGAAACCTCCTCAGGGAAGCTGCGCAGTGTTCTGTCTGGAGGTGGAGGCAGGGCAGTTCAGGGCCAGGGGCCTCCAGAGCTGGCTTTGGCCAGGAGAGGGCCTCAGACTAGCATTTGATGGTCATCTCCACCCCTTGATCCCTGGACTGGAAGTCACTCCTATGAATTACAACTGAACTGCCCTCCTCCCCTGGCACATTAAGACAATAATACTTAAGAGGAAAAAATAAAGCTGAGGCTCCAACACAGGAGCAGAGGTTGACTCTGCCCAGGGAGTATGTGGGCTTGCATATGAGCCAAGATGTGGACTCAGAACCAGGCTCCCGCCTTGGCCTTAACCCTGACTTTTAGGACCCAGCCCCCTGGCCTGTTCCTCAGCCAATGGGGCCCCGTAGTCCCCACAGCAGTGATGCCCACGGACTATCCAATCCAGCCTGGCTCCCAGCCCTGCGCTGCTTCTCCCTCCCTCCCAGGCTGGCCCTGGCCCAGCCACCACCCACGGTGACAGCCTTATCTCCACTGACAAGCCCACGTGGGAACCTCCCTTCCCAGGCTCCTCTGTGCTGGGACTTAAGATGCCCCATGGGACAGAGACAACCTCAGGAAGCCCGTGTGGGGACACCAGCTGGCCCTGCCATAACCCGAGGCCTAGTGGCTCCCCCAAGGACATTCAGAGACACCTAGCCATCTGGAAGATGACCCTGAACCCCTCCTGGCGACTGCTACAGGCTGGTGCCCTGCCCAACCTCCTGCTGGGACAGGCCTGGAGCGCTCGCCTGCTCAGGGAGGCAGCACAGCTGAGCCACGTCGGAGCCAGACACTAAGCAGGAATCACAGCTCCACAACTTCCTGGTGTGAGACCTTGGCTGAGGGCCTTTGCCCCTGCTGCCCTGGTCTTCCCATATGGCCACTGGAGTGACACCAGCTAACATCTACAGGGCACTTGCTCTGTGCCTGTGCAGATGCTCCCCAAGCCATCGACTCTTTCCAACCACCCCATGCACTGTTGGTATGCCCATTTCACAGATGACACAACAGAATCTGGAGATGTCCCCAGTCTTGAGGCCACCCCCTAAACCTGCTACTTTACACAACAGAGAATCAGGCTGTCAGAGCCTGGGGAGCTGAGGGGACTCCAGGGAGTGACACACCAGCTCTCAGCCCCATTTCTGCTATTATTGCCATTGTTCACATTTCCTGAATGCTGAAATATTCTGTATCCTCTGACTGCGAGACTCAGAGGACAAGGCCTGAATGCCTACCTTCCCCTGACCTATCTGTGACTGTGGTCATCACACAGGGATGGACCTGAAAAGGTCTTTGCTGCCTTGCCCCTCCCAGCCTGACCCTGCCTCCTTCCTCTAGGAATCCCCCCTGAGCTTCTTGCACACCTGGCCTCACAGCCCTGTCTGCTGGATTGGGCGGGGCGGGCTGGGTGGGCCAGGAGGCTGCGCTGGAGAAGGGAAGAACCCAGGCAGGTCACAGTCCAAGGCTCGCTGGCTTGCCCGGCAGGTGGGCTTCCTACAAGGGAGGCGGGGCTTACCTTTGAGGCGGCAGAACTGGGAATACTATGCTCTTCCTGAGAGAAAACCATCCTGTGGTCAGCTGGCCCAAAGTGGCCTGACCCCAGAGAATGTCACATGACCCAAAGGCTGCTTTGCTTTGGCCCATTTCCAAGGTGAGACAAAGACCTGGTCCCAATCCAAGACCCAGGAGTCAGCCTTGTGACTTGGCCCTCCTGCTGGGTTCACCACCCCCAGGTCTGACCCAGGTCCCCTCCCCTGTGGGCTGAGCCAGAGATCCACAGGGATGCACTTACATGGGAGCAGAACCTCTCAGGGGGGTCTCCACATGTGATGCCCGAGGGCTCCACCTTCACCTTGACGTAGTCCTTGAGGCGCATCACCTTGGGCTGGCAGGCGTAGAACTCCCAGGTGGGGCCCTCATCCGTGGTCACCCAGGATTTGCAGATGTCATAGTCCCCAGAGGCCAGCGGGAGGCAGTGCAGGAAGAGCGCCAGCAAGTGAAGCATGGCTGCTCAGTCCGGAGGGGCACAGCCCAGAGAGGCCCTGGAGAGGCAGCGGCGGGCTCAGCTGGGACTTGCAGCCTCAGCATGGAAATGCCACATCCACCAGGCGATGGCAGCTGGGATGTCCCAGAGCCTCAAGCACTGCAGGTTTGCAAACAGTGAGGAGCTTGTTTTTTCCAAAAGGCCGATACAGAAAATTCAGAGCCAGCGTTTCTCAAACTGCTGATGGGCAGATCAAAAAGTTGCCCGTAACTTTGTGTCCTTGTAACCTTGGCATTCCACCTCCCCCGGAGGTGAATCTGATCAAATCAAGCAGACTCTCAAATTGTGACAGAGGATGGAAATGGGATAAGGAGAAAATCCGCAGGGATCTGGCATGGGGCTGGATCAGATTGCTTTTAATTTTTGTCCTTCCAATCAATCCAGGTCTTTAAAAGGCCCTTAATGTGTGATGTGCTCAACACAGCTGTGTAACAAACCTCCAGCCTGCATTGTAAAGATAAAATAAAATCAGGAGGTGTACATGTTAGCTGCAAACGTGTTCCCTCTGTGGGACCGGCCTTGGCATCTCAGCCCAATAAAAGAGATTTCTTTTCATATGGACTGAAAGTAACAACAACTGGGCAGCTAGACTGGAAATAAAAAGCCACGGAGGTGTTAACCAGGCGGGCTGTTTGGCTCCGCTCTGGTGAGGACAGGCACTAATGGGGGCCAGCTGACCTTGGCTGGTAGCCACCAGCAAGTTATAAGCAACTTATTCGGAAGTTTCTGAGACTTCAGCTCTCAATCCACCCAGATTCCCAGGGTCTGGCTTGTCTTTCATTGTAAGAAGGGAGGAGAGAGTGAGTGCTCATTAACAACACCTGCAACAAATTAAAAAGAGGGAGATTAGGGATGTGTAAGAACAAAAGCTCTCCAGCAAAATGTGCAAAAGATGAGGCAGCATTAGCAAGATCTCCTGAGAAAACTGGGTTATTTTTATTAATATCAGAGTTGCACATTTGGAGATTGGGCACGTTATTAAAAGGGTAAGGCGCTTTCTCACCATTCATGGCTGTGTTAGTTAGTGCAGCCGAGTGCCCCTGCTCAAGGGCCACAAGGCTTTCTTAATCAGCCCCAGGAGCCAATATTTAGCGGTTGCTTTAAAATACCATGCCTGACAAGTCAAAATGTCAGAGTTGTTAAGGGAGGCGGTGAGACTGTACCTATAGGTGCACACGAGGCCATACCTACAGGTACCAAGCAAGGGGGTGGTCCACACGTGGACCAACACAGAAACACCAGGCATTGACAACTACCTCCCCAATCGCAGGTTCAATCTGAAATGGCGAATTCATTTTTTTTTTAACAGTAAGAAACTAAGATATTGAAGACTTCCACAGAAATGACAATGTTTTGTCAGATTTTCTGATCAAGGCCAACATTTTGCAATCATCTTTGAAGGGTATGTCTATAAATGGATCACTATTAGGATTATTGCTTTACTATTTTAAGTCTCTAGTAATTATTTAAAAATGTTACTGGGAAATGCGTGGCTCTGCTGAAGTGGTGATCCCAGGCACTTGATACAGCACCAGGACAACCTGAGTCCAGTCAGCATGGGAGCCTGGCCAAAAGCACTGGCCAATGGGGCAAAGGTTACTGCAATGAGTTACAGCAGAAAATGTCTGTGTTATTATTTTGGTTGTTATACCCATGATTATGCATTTCAATTCCCAAATCATGCAAATGGCAGCATGACTCTCATCTGACATCCTTTTGAGCCACTATACATGGGAGATCCCTGGGGAGTTAACTACATTTTTATGAAACCCCACTTACTACCCAGACACAAATGCCCGCTTGCCAAAAAGGAGAAACTGAAGGGCCAGACACTGCCCACCCGGATGCTGAGCATGTCTGCTCTGGGAGAAGCCCCTAGCAGGTGACCTGCTCTCCAGGTCCAGAGCGGGACTCATCCATCTGAGTTAAGTGGGCCTCTGCCCCTCTCTCAGGATGAAGGTCTCCTAATGCAGATGGATGAGGACTCAACCAGGACCACATTTTCCCGTCTCACCCCTGGCTGTTTCAAGAGAACCTGTTATAGAGTCAGCCCGGCCTTGAATGCGCTCCTTGCTAGAAAACTCCCAGAAAGAACGTGCCCAGGTCTATTTTTACAACCTGAGAAAATGTAGTAAAAATAAAATAGCTCGGCCGGCAGAGGTTTGGACGCCTCTACCAGAGCTCTGAGCTGCCCAGAAAACAGCATGCCCCTAATTAATTCTTCCAGAAGCTGACTCCCGACTGTTCCCTAACAGGTAGGGAGCTCCTGACGGCTGGAGACAACCAGGGCAAAGGGCTGCGGCTCTTACGGAGGGCCCAGCTGCGGCTGAAGCCGCAGGACCAGCCTGGCCGGCGCTGGACGGGCGCGGGACGCAGAACGGGCTGGGGAGGCGGTGAAGCTCAGCCTGGAGGCCGCGTGTGGGGCAACTTGCAAATTTATTAATTGCTTTGCAGTTTTGTTGACTTAAATGCCACGCATTCCCTGGAAAACGGAGGGGGGGGGGCAACAACAAAATCTGCTAGGGGAAAATGTGTTTACAACCAGTCAGTCAACTGGGCGTTGATTGCGTTGCTGGCATCGCAGGGGGAATTGTGAGCTCAGCGCCGGAATATTACAGTCGGCTTTTGCCAAAAAGCCAAAAGGGGAGTGGGGGAGAGACCCAAGAATCCCGGGAAGAACGAGGCGGATGGCAGGGAGAAGCCGGCAAGGGAAATTTCAGAGTAAGAGGTTGAATCCTGGTGGATCGTTTTCTCCTTGGAAAATAAATCTTCACCTGATATTATTAAGAAACTGCAGCTCTCAGAAACAAATAGAATCAATGCGCTTTATTTTCTTTTAAGAGTCCTCGGGAATCAAGGGGGGGCTCATAGCCAGGGTATTAAAACCCGAAAATTAGATTTTATCAGGATTTCTGAACTCAGATTTCTCCGTCTTATTGAATTAGCGCCTCTCAGAGCTGGCTGGGCTCGCGAGCTGGCTTCTCTCGGAGTTGCCGGCTGCGCCCTCGCCTTGTGGGAAACTTGCCTCCGCGGGCGCGGGCCCCTGGGGGCCTGGGCAGCGCCGGGGGTTCTGGGGGCCCCAGCCCGCCAGTAGGTTTCCTCTTCCTTCCCAGCCGGACGGTGGAGGGGGTGAAATCTGCTTTTGGGGATGTTGGGAGCGAGGACAAGGAGGGACAGCGACGTGGGTCACCTTCCCGTCCCCGCCTCGGGTGCGGCCCTGTAGGTGTCCGGCGCTCACCACCGGCTCAGCGCGCGGGTTTCGGCAGCCCAGGTGTCCCGGCTCCGCAGCCTGAGCTTCCTCGGGCCCGCGGCTGCCCCCGGAGCCCTTCTCGGCGGCCGGGGAGCCCCCGGAAAGTTGAGTGCGGGGTGGGGGGCGGGGCACGAGCCCGGCGGTCGGGTGGCAGGGACCGCGCGGGCGAGTCTCCCGGGCGGGAGGGCGGGACCGGCTGGGACCGCAGCCGCCCAAGAGTGGAGGTCGCGTCTGCGCTTCCGGCCGGCTGCAAACTGTGTGCACCGCACAGGGACCAGCCCCGCAAACCCGCCGCGGCTTTTTGCTTTTCCGAAGTTGTGTGCAAAGCGCGAGAGCCATTGATAATCACGCCTTTAATAAAGGCCCAGTCGGCATCGAGGGTACCCTCTCATTTAGCATCGCCTCCCTTAATTAAAAGACACCGAGCAAAGCGCCCGCGAATTAGTTGCATTCTTCTTCCAGGAGCCGCTGCCAGCAGCGACCCTGCCGCCGCCGCCGCCGCCACCGCCACCACCCACCCCGCCCAGAATTGCGACTTACTCCGGAGCGGGCGGACCCCTGCAGCTCGCGATCCTCTTCCCGCCTTCTCGCTGCCCCGGCTTCCCCCGGGTCGGGTTCGCCTCCACACGGCGCTCAAGCCAGTCCTTACCTCCGTCCGCCCCCGACCCCCGACCCTCCACCGCACGCAAAGAAGTTTCGGGCCCTGGCTGGCCAAGAGTTCTCTGTGCAACTCACACGGCTCCAGGTGGCAGAGAGGGGAGGGCACGGGACAGGGTCGCTCTGGAGGGTGGCGATTAGATTGGGGCGGGGAAGCGGCGCTGGAGAAGGGCTGATTTCCATTTCATCAACAAATGCAAGCGTCTTCGCAACGTCCATGCCCGCTCCACACGCGCACGCATGGCGGGGAAGACAGGGTGCGGGGAGCCAGCCAGAAAGACAAGCTACTCCTTTAAGATGCTGCTACAAACGCACACACACACCCCTCTCCGGGCCACTCCAGTCCTCCGCTAGTAGCAGCCGCTACCAAATAACTTTTGCATCCCCGCCTTCGCTGGGCTGCTTTGAGCGGCTCCAGGGCCCCGGGAGAGCCTGCATGGTCACCAAAGCCCTTTAAAAATGAAAGCAGCCCGGCGAGCTGCAGCGCCGCGGCCCCCGCTCGCCTCCCGGGCTCTCCCTGCCCGCCTTACCCCGGCTCCGAGCGGCTCCCCGGAGCGCAGACCCGGAGGCCGCGGACCGCCACGCTCCAGGCTGCGCCTGCTCTCCGGAGGGCGCTGGCTGGGGGCGAGGGCCGAGGGCTGCGCGCCGCTGCTCCTTCCCGCGCCGCTCGGCCGCCGCCGCGCCGCCGCCGTCAGATCGGGGCCGGGGAGCCCTCCGGCCGCCCGGGCGCCCGCCCGCAGCCGTCCCGGGGACGCGGGCCGGGGAAGGGGGCCGCGCGCGCCGCCCGCATCGCCCGCCCGGGCCGAGCGGGAGGTCGCCGCTAACAAGTGCAAACTTTTTGGGTCCCCTGGGCGGCTCCGGGAGGACCCGCGCTCGCGCGCCCCGCAGCCCCCGGCCCGGGTGGGCTTGGCGGCTGCTCGCGGGGGCGCCGGGGCATCCCCCCGGCGGGGCGCGGGCCAGATGGCGGGGCGCTTCACGGCCCCCCTGCACTCGGCTCTAAGTTAATGCCGAGGCCAAATCCTCTTGCCATCACTCACGATCACCATCGAGGCTTTTATCTCTCGGGCTGATCCGGGCTGCGTAACTTCCTCTGTGCGGCTTTAACACACCATCCCACCACGGAGCAGCGGTCTTCTTAAAGGTGCAGGAAGAAAATACTGCGAGACTCGGGGGACGCGCCACGGCCCGGGGAGGGGCGCGGCGAGCAGGGGCGTCCCGGCGGGCCCGCGGCCAGGGTGGCCCCAGCAGGCGGCCGCGGGAGCGAGCCTGCGCCGGGGGGTCGCTGCCTACACATCGCCTCCCAGCCCCGGGGCCAGCGGGTCCCTGCGCGCAGAGCGCATCCTCAGCCGGCGCAGGTCAGGCGCGGCGGGCTGCAGCTTCCTTTCCCAAACCCAGGGGCCTGTCGGGGTGCCAGCGACCATGAGTGTGGGGGCTGCCCCATCGGCACCAAGGAGGGGGCCGAGTGAGTCAGTTCCCCCCGCCCGCAGCGGCCAAGGGCTCAAGGCTGCTCCTCTGCCTCCCTCCCTGTGAAGTGGTGCCACCCAGGAGGCCCCAAGCAGTGGGTAAAGGGGTGGGTGGGTGGATTTGGGGAGATGGGGAGGGGGAGCGAACTGAGCGCACCACCAGAGCCTGAATACCAGCTGACACATCGCCGCCTCCACCCTGATGGGCCCTGCTTTTGACGAAGCCAAGCTGGTTCCACAGGGAGTGCAGAGCAGGGGCAGGAGGGGCCTCGCTGAGGGGGTCTCTGCCTTCCTCGGGCCAAGCCTGGCAGGAGGGCGTGGGAGGACTCTTGCAGGGGCCCTCAGAGGCCACTGAGTTGGCAATACTGGGCACCCCTGATTCTCCAGCCCCCAGAGGTTTCCTGCCAGGCTGCCCCCTGGGGCTGGTGAGGGGCTTCCTCCTCCCCTGCTGTGGTTTGGGGGTTCTCCTGGCCTCCTGAGGTGGGTTCTTACTGCAGTGCCCAAGCAGCCAACACTGTCATTTGGATGCATCAAGAACAAAGGGCCTGAGAGGAGAGAGAGAGAAAAAAAAAAGGGAGAGAGAGAGAGAGAGAGAGAGAGAGAATGGTCCAAGGTCACAGAGAATGTCAGAAATGGGAGCAAGAAATGGCACAAGATATGGCATTTCAATGCACAACCCCACTGTCACCCTTATCACCTTAACCCTTCCTGCTCTTGCTTCCCCCTAAACCTGGAGAGAGGGTCCTACTGCTGAATAATATTTAGACTCTTCTGACAAAGCAGAGTATGCACAATTAAAATCTGTCATCTTCTATAATAATAATAATTATAATAATAATAATGATGATGATCATGATAATAATGATAAAACAGCACTCATTGAACACCTGTTTTATGCCAAGCTCCTTGCAAACCAGTTTATGTGCATTATTCATTGATTTCTCCCCAAAGCTCTGTGACTTGGCTCTATTAGGAAAGTCCCAACTTGGAGACAAGCTTAGAGACCTAAGTCACTTGTCCAAGGTCATGCAGCTAAGGAAGACTCTGAGCCAGGAGGCAGGGTTGTGGGGTTCCCAGGAGGAGCGGCCACTGCCTGACTTGCTGGTTAACTTGGGGTGTGGCACAGATTGCTTTAGGGCTTCAGTTTCCTGTCTGTGAAATGTGAATGGCAAGCCCTTTCTTTTCCAAGGGGGGGGGGGTGTCAAAACAGGGCTATTCAGTGTTTCCCGCCACACATGCTCTGGGGTCTTTGCCAGGGGAGGTGGGTCCACCCCACAAAGTCATCTAGGAAATCAGATGCAGGCCAGCCCTGGCCATGTCCTTCCTGGTCTGAGAGCATCCAGCAGGAGGAAGCTTCTCCTAGGACAGGAACAGATCTGAGCAATTTGATTTTGAAACATTCAGCCTGCAGGCAGCGGAGAAGGGCACCATGTGGGGCTCCCACACAGGGTGAGTGATGACCCCGTAGGCCCTCTGCCTGCTGTTGCCTCAGGCAGGGTCATCAATCCCCAGGAAACGCCCTGCTCCTCCATCACCCAGGCCTGGATGCTGTCAGGAGACGGGAAGGAGGATGCTTCCTATCTACAGTTCATCCAAGCACAGAGGAGGGACCTGGGGTGCGTCCTCCCTGCAGTTGCCAAGATGGTTTGAGTGACCCATATTCAAAGATATTTGCCCCTTGAAACAATTTCCACCTCCTCTCCAGCAGTCCCTCCTGCTCCCAGGGATCCTCACCTCTGCAACAAGCAGATGCCAACAGGCTTTCGCAGGGACTGTTCCAGAACTTGTCTTGGGTCTTCCCATTTTCAGATCCTGGAAACCATGGGATAGTGGAAGAGCACTGGACTGGGAGTCAGGATGAGGAGCTTTTCTTGGCTTGGCCCCTAACTAGTTGTGTGGCCTGGGGCAGATCTCTCTCCTGCTCTTTTCCCCATCTGCATCATAGGGAATATGCCCCGGATTGGGGGGGGGGAGGTCCTGGTACTACCAACCTGAGTTGACCATGCTCCCCGCAGCCTCCAGGAGACAGTGTTCCTTTCAAGGGAACAATAAGGTGTTTCTTTTCCATGCTGGGGAGCAAATAGGATTCCAGCCATGTAGGGAGCAGGTGGCTGGAGGACGTTCATTTCTAAACTTCATTAAGGTGCCTTTGGACAAATGACCTTTCCCCAGGAGTAAAAAGATGCTGAGTACCAGGGGCAGGAAAGCGTTAATGACTCTCCCCCAAAAAACTCATCACTGGCCCCCCTCACCAGCAGCCAGATCGTTTTCTTCATTGGGATTTTGGCTGCACTGTGCAATTCTCCTTTGAATTGTGTGTGTGGAAGCTA